>JAHQIW010005619.1:0-75673 GCA_019055375.1 Parelaphostrongylus tenuis
CCCCCCCCCATCACAACAGATGAACGTCTACACTCCCGCGCCGGATGCTCTAGCGCCGCCGCGTCCTCCCGCACCCGCTCGCCTTACCTGCGACGCCCGTCTCTTCGGCCGGGCGGCGCCTCTCCCTCTTCTCCTGTTCCCTCTGTCGTCTTTCTCGCGGCCCCCCCCCATCTCTAATTCAACTCCATTTCTTTCCCCCCTTACCCATCCCATACCCACATCATAAGGTCCTCTCCCCCCCCCCCCCCCTACTCCTCCAGTTTTTGCCCCTGAGATTCCTCCCCCCCCTGCTCTCCACCCTCCCTCTCCGCGGCCTCCCCTTGTCTGACCACTTCCCACCCGGAAGTCGGATCCTTTGTCTCATTTGCGAATACGAGATACTCCTAGCATCGACCTTTCGAGTGCGCGTTCGATAACGGCAAGTGATCTTTCATCCTGCTTACGTAGCCACCAGGTTTCTGCTGCATACGTTATGGCAGGGATAATTGTCGAGTCGAAAAGGTGGGCACGGAGTCGGATGTTCTTTGTCCTCTTCACTACATCTTCGATGCTCTTAAACGTTCCCCAAGCCGCTCGTTTCCTCCTGCTCAACTCTGGGGCTAGGTCGTTCATCATGTTGATTTCACGACCTAGATAGATGTAATTGGAGCATTCGGAAATTGTCGTTCCGTTGAGCGTGAATGTGGCATTAGAAACCCATCCGTTCCTCATGAACATTGTTTTCGTTAGATTCAGTTGAAGACCGATCTTTCCACAGGCGTTATCGAAATCAGTCAACATTCGTTCCGCTTGGCTGATGTTCGGTGTTATGAGAACGATATCGTCCAGCAAAGCGAAGATGGTTTGATTGTCGACCGTCAATTTTCACTCCCATCTCGTCCCATTCTAATGTTCGCATGACGTTTTGTAGGGTGGCAGTGAATAGTTTTGGCGATATTGTATCGCCTTGTCGAACCCCTCTTCTTACGTCAATGGTGATATTGTTGTAGAATGGAGATATTCTGTGTCGTGAAATCTTTATAAAGCTCACGAAGGATCATTATGTACCGAGTAGGGACGCCCTGGTTATCCAGAGCCTCTATAACCGCTTCTGTTTCCACTGAATCAAAGGCTTTTTTCAGATCGATAAAAGTGAGACAGAGTGGTTGTTTGTACTCTCGCGAAACTTCAATGAGTCTTGTGATCGTGTGGATGTGGTCCATGGTACTAAATCCTTTTCTGAACCCTGCTTGTTCGCATGGCTGTCCTTCGTCCAGTGTTCTGTCAATCCTGTTCAGGATGACTCGAGTAAAGAGTTTATAGACAACGGACAGCAAGCAGATTGGACGATAATTGCCTATGTCGTGAAGGTCTCCCTTTTTGAACAACAATACGGTCTTGCTGGTTTTCCATTGAATAGGGACCTTGCATTCTGACAGGTAGCGAGTGAAGAGCCGAGCCAGGGTGTTGATGAGAAACTGGCGGCAGGTTCTTCAGGTGTTCTGGTCTAATCCTGTCTGGACCAGGTGTTGTTCTGTTTTTCACCGACGATATAGCATGTCGGATTTCGGAAGGAAGGACCGGTGGAACGACATATTCGTCCTCTTTCAATTTATATGACGGTAAGAGAACATGGCTAGCGAAGAGATCCGAGTAGTACTGGTGGATGATTTTCTCCATAGCCCTTCTGGAAGCTGTAAGTGTCCCGTCAGGGTATCGGAGTGCAATCATCTTGGTCTTATAGTTGGCGAAGCCTCGCTGGGCTTTGCGAATGCTCTTCCCAGCTTCTGCAGCTTCTGCCATAACTGCTGCTCTTCTACTTTTTGGTTACATGGGAACAAATGGATATTCGACCTCATTAGCTGTCCAGACATTTTCCATAGGAGTGTTAGCAATTATTCTAAAGTTTAAATCTCTACCCAACATCCTACGCAGCCGGTTTTTGGAAAGTCTTTTTATGGTGTTGAAGCATCCAGAATAAAATCATGTTTCACACCCGCTGCGCTCCTTCATTTTCATCATGCGCATAACTTGCTGGAAACACGAAAATCATGTAAACGTATGGAAAGGTTTTCGTAGTACCTGAGTCAATTGTATATCCGGAGTTTCTTTCAAAAGAGAGAAAAGATTCCCAATTGTATAACAAAGCTGCATTCGACGTATCTGAACAATCGATCGATCACCTCGCCCACCCCCTATGTCCCACGCGTAGATTAGCTTGTGAACAAGCTAGCCAGTTATGTGAGAGTTGATCTTATTTTCCTTGCTACGGTGTAGTGAAACGGCCTTTTTCACAAAATAAGCAAAGGGTTGGAATCACTGAAACTTACGTCATCGAACGATTAGCAATAGTTTAAAGAAAGAGCTCTGACTGGAGAGGGTGCAGAGCACAAATCTTTTGCTTCTCCCACAGCTCTATACGTAGAACTTTCTCAAAAAGCAGGCTCATTTATTGAGTTCTTCTAGACTTGCGCTATCGAAAGAGTGCTAGCAGTCTAAGGAAGGAGTTTTGCCAGCGAAATGTAAGCGAGAAAAGGAAAAAAAAAGCAAGGTCGTATGAAACATAATTTTGTTCTGGATTTTACAGCGTTATAAAAGGATGTTTCGAAAACCGGATGAGTAGTGCTGCAGCCAGAAATTTGTGTTAGGCAACGAAATTTTTACTAAAATCGATATCTGTATTTTCCACAGTGATTTTGCGGTAGAATCTGCTTTTTTTTGCTGATATACACATTGCAAATTTGTGTTGAGTGGAGTTCAGATGAGATTTTCGGTTTCGTTAGCACATATCTGAATATGTATTTCTCTAGCCTAACCTCATTACTTTGCTAGGGCAAGGGATAATCCACATATGTTTCATCTTAATGCAACCATCGAAAAATTTGATTTGAAGCTATGAAGTAGTTCCCCTACCCCGTCACCTCGTTCAGTCGTTACAACCTAAGCCACTACCTTTGACCTCTATCCCGAAAATCTCTCAAAGTTTTCAGCTATTGTTCAGGTCATGATGATTATAACAGAAAGGCAACATCACTTTGTACTTTTGAAAATTTCACACATTTTTCAGTCTTCATTCTTTTAAAAATTTGTATAATTCGTTCTGAAAATAGCACACGGTGCAAAAAACAGAGGGAATAAAACTTTTTGATCAACTGATATCTGAGATATCGCTCTTAAAACATTATGATATAATTTGTATGATTGTATCAAGTTTTAATATGTTATGTGCCGCTCGTCGGTTACGCGCGTTTCATCATATATATTTTAACAACATACCACCCCTACTCTGCTTGCTGTCCGTTGTCTATAAACTCTTTACTCGAGTCATCCTGAACAGGATTGACAGAACACTGGACGAAGGACAGCCATGCGAACAAGCAGGGTTCCAAAAAGGATTTAGTACCATAGACCACATCCACACGATCACAAGACTCATTGAAGTTCCGCGAGAGTACAAACAACCACTCTGTCTCACTTTTATCGATCTGAAAAAAGCCTTTGATTCAGTGGAAACAGAAGCGGTTATAGAGGCTCTGGATAACCAGGGCGTCCCTACTCGGTACATAATGATCCTTCGTGAGCTTTATAAAGATTTCACGACCAGAATATCTCCATTCTACAACAATATCACCATTGACGTAAGAAGAGGGGTTCGACAAGGCGATACAATATCGCCAAAACTATTCACTGCCACCCTACAAAACGTCATGCGAACATTAGAATGGGACGAAATGGGAGTGAAAATTGACGGTCGACAATTAAACCATCTTCGCTTTGCTGACGATATCGTTCTCATAACACCAAACATCAGTCAAGCGGAACGAATGTTGACTGATTTCGATAACGCCTGTGGAAAGATCGGTCTTCAACTGAATCTAACGAAAACAATGTTCGTGAGGAACGGATGGGTTTCTAATGCCCCATTCACGCTCAACGGAACGACAATTTCCGAATGCTCCAATTACATCTATCTAGGTCGTGAAATCAACATGATGAACGACCTAGCCCCTGAGTTGAGCAGGAGGAAACGAGCGGCTTGGAGAACGTTTAAGAGCATCGAAGATGTAGTGAAGAGGACAAAGAACATCCGACTCTGTGCCCACCTTTTCGACTCGACAATTATCCCTGCCCTCACGTATGCAGCAGAAACCTGGTCGCTACGTAAGCAGGATGAAGATCATTTGGATTTATCGAACGCGCAGTCGAAAGGTCGATGCTAGGAGTATCCCGTATTTCGCAAATGAGACAAAGGATCCGAAGTTCCGACCTACGTCAACGATCAAAATCAGAGACGCCGTCCTACACGCCAGGATATCGAAAATAAGGTGGGCCGGACACGTGATGCGCTTCAACGACAACCGATGGACGAGAGCCGTTACCGACTGGATTCCTCGGGACGTCAAGCGCTCTGAAGGAAGACCACTGACCCGTTGGTCCGATTTCTTCACGAAAGCGATGGAAGACAGATATGATGCTCAGCGAATTCCTAGAGCGAGGAGGACCCACTGGGCTACTCTTGCACGCGATAGGGAAAAATGGAAGAGTTGCAAGTACCCGCTTGAGTCACTCGACGACCAACGGGACGACAGGTGATACAGGTGACCACCCCTAAAGGAGCTAACCATGAAAATGATATTTTAATCCCGAATAGTTCCAACTCTGTAATGTCATGCGCTTCTGATATTAATTGAAACTTCTTAATAATCCAGTTTCTAGCTTCCACATGAACTGATACGGTAAGCTAAGCCTCTTAAATGCGATAACATCGCTTCCAAGTAAACATGATAGAAGCTCTTTTGTTGATCATCTCATCGGAACATTTACCATACAGATTACGTTTTCCATTTGAGAGATTGTTTGACGTCACTTCGCGTATAAGTGAGTTAAGGCTTTATTTCGTGTTTCCCAGTGCTCTAGTTAAACCAACAACTTTGCATCTACTCGTTCAACTATACCTCACCAGCTTGCTTATACTGCATTGCTATTACTAGTATAAACAATTTTAACCCAAGCGTTAGTTGATCTACATAAAAGTCTCGCATGGCAAACTAGTTCAGAATCGAGCACTCTGCTTCGAGTTGGTGGTCTCCAAGCTGAAGACTAAGCGAAACTCTATGCTTTACAGCCAATACAATATATATGGAAAAAATAATCCTGATTGCACTAATTAATCGGCACTGTTCTACTCATATCAATTAATTTGGTGTTACTTAGGACGTCCGGTCACGAAGAAATATTCCGGTGTTATAAGTATTCACTGCACTTTCATAATCTGTGAGAACATTAACATTCAATATAGTTCCAAAAAAGAATGCTTTAAGCTCAAACGGGGTTGATACGCCAGGGTCATACACCGGTGTTTCGGAGGTTCGTCCTCCTCGTCAGTGACCCCCGCCCCACATTCAGCCCTGCATTATATTGAATGTTGTTTTTTTTCGGGGTTTTCAAAACAGTCGATCTTTTGAATTAGTTTTGATCTAACAGCAAAAATCTATCGACTGAGAGGTGGTGATGGACCAGCGTCATTGTACACTGTGCCATCACCACATACGCCTCCCTCCTTGCTTCAATGCAGTGCTGAATGTGGGGCGGGGGTCACTGACGAGGAGGACGAACCTCCGAAACACCGGTGCATGACCCTGGCGTATCAACCCCGTTTGAGCTTAAAGCATTCTTTTTTGGAATTATATTGAATGTTGTTTTTTTTTCGGGGTTTCAAAAACAGTCGATCTTTTGAATTAGAACGTTAACATTTTGGAGAAAATGCTGTTCGCTTAGTTCTCCTCTTGTAAAGAGCTCAAAGCACTTCAAAACCTACTGCTGTCATAATAAAAATATGTGGTTGGATTATCGTTTTATGCCACTTTACTAAAACCCATAGTTCACCCGTAGATTCCGTTAAAGTTCAAGTTAGTGAAGTTATAAATCCACATTAACTGGTCACGATAAAAGCTTTAGCTTATTTTTCAGTGTGTTCGAACTCATTATACTGTTGCTCTGTAGTCGTCTATGTTGCTTTGTGTACAGTGTTTGCCACAGTATCATTCGCTATGCTATGTAGAAAATATCCAGTAGACGATCATTACTTTAGAGTATTTTTCATCTTAAACTAGCCAAAAGGGCTAATTTTATGGACTTGTCAACATTACGACAGTGCACCTTTTATAACAGTCATACAATGTAATTTTTCTGCTATAAATTAATGACATGCTAGTTTACAGAAAAATTACACGTAATTGACAGAGTGACGTTTTCATGGAGAAGATTTCAACCAATGAGCGTTTTCAACTTTCCTTTCTGATTTTTCTGAAAACAAGACTTTTTCTCACTATCGCAAACTGTCTATCGATTATATCTTATCGGTCTTATTTCGTGGTGATAGAAAGACATTCGCAAATCGTTGCCATATTAAGGATCTCAAACGTGTTGTCTGATTGCGAGATCACATGCTAGCAGATACGGTGCCATGTGCTAGCCAAAAGCTATCGTGTACCTTTCTTGAGACATAGCATGATTCAAGTAATGCCCCTGTTTCGCCGAAGTGATTTTGTACAATTTTCACCATATGCGTGGACTTATCCGTATATGTCTTTGTAAGCATCTCTGCATGCTTATAGTATTCCCTATTACTCAGACGCCTTTATTTAACAAATGAGAAATAGATAGCAAAGTCCAAAAACTCCACTAGCTCATGTACTTTTGAAAATCAATGCCCAACAACCTTTTTTTCAAACTTTATTTTGGCTCTTTGTTTGATTCGTCTTCACAGTGTTTTTCTTTCACTGTGAGGTTCCCAGTACTTCTAGCATTCAATTCGTTTCTGTCTTCATCTTGAACGTTGTAGAATACTGGTTGAGCGGGTCTCCTCGCAATCTTGAGGATAGCCTGGCTGTGGTGTTCCTTGTGGAGTTCTTTGTTGACTGCGAGAGCAAGGGGGGGGGGGGGGGGGGGGGGGTTTGGCCCGCAAGCTCCGCAACGAGCATCACAACCACTTGGCCACGGCTCTCCCATTTCAACCATTAACAAAAAAAGAGCATTCCACAAAGATTGTAGTGCCGTGTATTTCCCTCGAGCAAATGGTTCCAACTAAACAGCTTCCTTGAGTATTGAGGTCAGATGATAGATTCCAATACCGGCTTTACTTATTAGGCGTCTGACGGATGTAGGGAGATTGTGAAAGAAGAAAAATCGATAAAGTCACCATTATCACTTACAGCGACTTTGAGTACGGAATTGAAGACGGATAGCAAAGAGAATCGTGAGCTGGACTGACTCCTGCGTGGACTAGGAGGTTGCGGTTCCCCTTCCTCAACATCATACTTGCGATGAAAGTCAGATTTGAGGAAGAATTAGAAAAAATTTGAAAATTGAAGGACGAGTCGGTCTCATTATAGAAATGGTGGTAACTGCTCACCATTGTTTCTACGAACGATATGGCTGTTTCAGTGTCACTTGCCACTCCCATTTCTTCACGGAACTATAAAACAATTTCCATATAAGTTTAGAAAAGCACTTAAGTTTGATTGAAGTAATTCATCCGTCCGATGGACGCTTCTGTTTCGCAGTTCCTGATTTATAATAGTTAAAAATACCCCTTTTGCTTACCAAGATGATGCCTGTCTTGACATTTTCACAATGATTTCGATAAACTATCAACATCAGTAAGCTTCTTAGAATGCCTTTGCGTGGACGAGGTTCCTACAGGAGTTCAGTCGGACAACTCCCTGCTCTTCAGAGCTGTGAGTATTAGAGTTAACCAGTCCTTCGTTATGCACTAGTCGTACTAAGTCACATCTTGAGTGGAGCACATCTTGAGTAATAATCAAATACCATCAAAGCCCTATGTCTGTGAGTGAATTCCTAGCTGTTGATTTGAAAAATGTTGCTTGTGTCCAGCAAGACATCATAAGCCGGTAAGTTCGAAGTTTCCATGCGGAAAACGAATATCACTCTTTGGAGAAAATTCGGTAGTCATGGTATTGAGAACATTTCTCCGATAAACGAAAGACTAGTTGTGTTGTTCCTGAATTAATAAGACAAAATGAAATACTACCAGTGTATTACGTCAAACTGTGCAGTACACAATGATCAGTACCTATAATGTGCTTTCTCATGAGGTACCGCAAGAAATACTGCGTGATATGTTTGCAAAATTATTGCTATCGATCCGTGAAAAATCAAGCCAGGCATTTCGGCCAATGACAATTTCAATTCATTTCACAGATTCCGAAAGTCTTTTTTTTGGTAGGCCAAAACTGTGCCGGATATAGCATCGTCTGAGTAAATGATCTGGTCGTGACTACTTATACGAAATGCATGTCGTGGTCCGAATGTGTTCACTGAACGTCTTCACCTTTACAAAAGACTTGATAAGCTAATGTGAAATTTTCAAAAGAAGGAAGTAGTTCATATGGACTCGTGCCAAGTCATCGTCATCATGTCTTGCTGTTCACTACCACCAGTCTCATTAAGTTCATGATGAGAAATACAATCATTTCATCAATGTGATAATTCCTTCAAAACAAACCTTTGCGTATTGTACATAGGCACGATTCAATCGCTCCATGGCGTTGGTTGCACGAGCTTTCGGTATCAGCTCAAATTTCACGTTTGGTAAACCGTTGTCCTAAACGTGAAAGATCTATTGAGCGAGATATTGTCACTATCATCTAACAATTAAGACACAGTGTATAAGAAATGGATAAAATGATAGCAAACCTCTCTATCGACCGCAATTTTAAGCTCAAGGCTTGTATTTCCAGATCTATTCACAATGGACATGACGTTCATTATTAGCTGAAAATGAGAGCAAAAGTGCCGAGCATAAAAATGCATGAAATGATAAGAAATAATGTTTTAGGAGAGCACCTCGTTAATGTACTCCATTTCGAGATCACCTTTACGTGTTGGTGCAGTAAATGGTCCTTCTGGGATCATATTCTCGCAGAAAATCGCATCCGATATCGGAATCGCTCTTTGTGGCGGCGGTACAGGCTCTCTTACCATCTCCGCAGATAGGAGATTTGTAGGTGGTAGAACACTTTCCTAATATGATAAATTCATGAAATCTCATTGACAGTGCTTCACTTTAATAAGATCGTATGGTTCTTTGAAATTATTGAATCGTTCTTGAAAAGACGAACTGGTGGACAAATATTATGCTATCTAGCCTCTATTGCAACAGTCTGCAAAACATCCTCATCTCTTGCTGTACCAAGATTTCCTACTAATTTGAACACAACAAGATGAGTATCTCATGTCGTTTTTTCTGGCTAAGCATCCATCGTCTGATTTCTTTAACACCGCATATGTACCTTCTTCTCTTTTTTTCAACTTTTCCATAGGCGCGGTGTCAATTTCCGGCACGGTATCCAATGACATAGTTCCTTCAGTCTGAAATTAATGCCGGAATCGTCTTTTTCGAGGCATTTTTTTTTCCGCTGAGATCACATCAGCTGCGAATAGAAATTTTTTTTTATTTGTAGTTAGTAGTTAGTTATTAGAGTGACCTCGAGATTATATTTTGACTGAAAGTTGGAAGCAATTTGAAATCACTACTATGTAAACTGAAAAAATTAACTAAACTGAATCATTACTATGTAAGCTGAATCACTACTATGTAAACTGAACAACCTGTGAATAAGCCGATAAGACATCGTAGTCGAATTCAATAGGCTGTACAGGTGGAAGTACAGTCACCTCCAATCCCTGAATTTATTCTACGCAGATCATTTTTTAGTCAGAAAGACAACTAACTATATTGACCACCAAGTGGTACTGTATTCAATAAATGGATAAAAAGGATAAAGCTCTCGGCAATGGTCAATCCCTGAGGGATGCGTCATGCATTCGTCTTCGATTCTCAACATTGTTTGAGGTGATTCAATGCATATCTCGCCTTCACAATGGCTCGCGATAGCCTCCTGCGTATCGAGCCTATGCTGCTTATCTTCTCAAACTAGTCTGAGACCAGTTTGCTTCCACTTCATCAACCTTGTAGGGAAGGATGGCTTGATGAGGTATGAACGCGAGATCTAACTCTCAATCTTGTGTGCGACGCAGAGGGTCTCAATTACTACGCTATATGCGCTTTTATGTTCAGTACTGCGAAGAAATACATAAGAAACATGTCGAATCTAGGAGAACTGGGCCCAGTACTGGTCTTCTACGTCATAGTGATCTGCAGCTTTAGTTACGGCATTTGCTGGGATATCCCGTAGCCAGTTTATATTTATATTCTTAGTTTCATTAATTTTTCACCAAAATGAAGTTCAGGGGCAAAATCGGTTTTGCACATCAGTAACAGCTGTCAAATTTTCGACCATGGTGGTCTTTCATTTTGTGGACTTATCATTTTATTAACAGTACCTCTTGCTCAATCTTGCGCAGAGATCGTGGTTCCTTGATTGACGTGATGCTCTAAAGTTTTCCATATAACAAAATAACGGTGATTACCGTTCCTTTCTTTTCTTTGAGATTTGTTGGCTCTTGATTTTCTATTTACCTCGACCGTAGTTGATGTCCTCACGTTTTCGAACATTTCTCCTTCAGCTTCCCTTTCCTTGCGCATTTGTTGTGTGATATTAGCTGTCGGAACGCTTGGGATGATATCAGTTGAAGCCTACAAAAGTATAGTGCACAAATAATGAACGATTGACATCTGATTAAATTGATAACTTACCGAGAATCTCGATATTTCGATCATTGCACGCAGATTTAGAGATTTACGACCCATCTTCACGATTGATCGTACCCACCCTCGTATATTTTCAACTTAAGCTGTTCCATAGAGATTATTTAATGTGATTCTTGATAGACCCGCGTGGAGTCGTTTCCAGGCTGTCATTGTGGACAAATGGATCAAAAGGGCTTCTGTGGTCTGATGATTAAACAGAGTTCGGGATGGCAGAACTTCTACCGATAATTTACACTTGATTGGGTTTATAGATAATTTAACGACGTTAAGCTGAACCGAGCGACTCTAACAAAGAATTAAGCTTCGTCTTTTATCGTTGTTTTCGAGTTATTAAGCAATTGCTATTAGCTAGAACGGAGTATTGAGTGAAAAACTCTAAGAGGGAATATGTATAGTTGCTTAGAAAAGTATAAGGAAAAATAGTTTGCTTAGAACTCTGAAGTCCATTATTCTATAAATTATTGCGCAGTGAACAGCCCATGTTCTAGTTGACACAATAAGCACAAAAGTTTACCTTTTTCTTCAATTTCTTGCTGCGAGCCATTGAACACGAGAACACAATGCCGCTTACTTAACTGAAATGAAGCAACCAAACCTACAAAACCATATCATTAAAAACTGGTGTTTACGATTCGCGCTTTTCTGTTTCATCCATTTCTATGACGGCGCAAAGCGCTAGCGGTCGTATTGGCACTGATAAAAGAGCAAAATATCAAAGTGAGTTTTCGAGTAGGTAAAATGAAGCCAATATCTCAAAATTAGTGAGAGAGGTCGTAAGTACCTAAGATGTCATGCTAATCAACGCTTTTAGGCGCCCACGCATATTCTTCCTGTCTGCCCAAAGTGAATACGAGCAAATAATCTATTCTCCACAACTCGTTTTTCCCGTTTAAGCCACCCTTGACGTTGATAACAACGTCTTAAATTGATAGAGCAGTAGTAGCCAGCGCGCCAGATTGCGCAGTAAATTACTTCTTACCAATCTGTGCGAGGGAAGGGAGAGGTTAGAGTCTCATTTTCTGACTTCTTCTTCAATGAAGTTAGTTCTTTCTGTTTTTTTTTCTTACGTAATATTCGTTATCACGTATGAGTGTAAATAAGAGCGCGTGTGGCGCAGTGCTTAGAACTACTAAGCAACTCATCTTCCCAATGACCAATCGATGCTAGATGGTTCGATCGCGTGCTCAAAGCTCACCGGGCCTTCCATCCTCCGGAGTCAGTAAATTAGTATCATACTTATCTGGTAGGATAGCACCTCTGACTTGTTAGATTGGTAGGCCACTGTGAGCTATTGTAAAAGCCAGATTTGCATGCTACCACCTCAGACAGTGAAAATTGAAAACGAATGCATGGCGCATTCCTCAAGGATTGATCAACGTCGAGAACGTAATTCTTTTTGAAATCTCTTTCATGCTTTTGGCACCCACAGGCCCAAATCTGCGTGTCTAGCTGCAAGGGTGGACTGTGTGCTCCTTCTCTCTGCCACCCTCACCCTCAGCGTGAGAACGGCTCCACCTCATTCTCTGCGACTCCAACCCACAGCGTGAGGACCATTGTCTGTATCACTCCGCTTTTCCTCCTATTGGGAAAAAGGCTGCTGGTTTGGTTCACTGCAGTTTTTTTGTTGTTATCTTTTCTAAAAGTCCCTGGACCGCCCATCTATTAATCTCGGCATAGTTTGAATAAATGTGTCGTTTCTTTTATTAAGCCGTTCTCAGGTGTTATTGATATTACTTGTTGGATACTAGAGAAGCACTATAACTATACAGTTAGTAATGCAACATGAATATCAAAATCTACGTGGTGGCTAACGTTCGGCAGGTTGCCTTCTTGTTACCTTTTTAATGTCGATCGTTTAGTTTCGAAGGTCTTTCAAGAACGCTTAGTTGTTTAACCCTTCATTATTTCTTGATACAGAACGTAAATCTATAACATAAGTTTCAATAATATGCATCTCATAACAAACAGTATATTTAATACTAGCGTAACATAGGAAATACCAACCACAGAACAATTGATAATACATCAAGATATTCAATACACTATAAATACAACAAATATTCATAAAAATCGATTTCTTGATTACAAACAGCTGCTATGTAACATTGCTAGAACTACAGAGATGTGCGAAAGCATAATACTTTTGAGGAGATTTGCGTCAGAAACACTACCACATTGTCGCTCCGAGTAAAAAAAAGTTAGATATGCGTTGTTACTCCATGGATCTACGTTTTCTATGACAAATTAGTGAAATGATGGACAACTGGGCGTTTCTCGCTATAATAATTACGTTAAAATTAAAGAGCCTTCAATACTTATTGACATTAAAAAGATAATACCAAAAAAACTGTAGTGAAGTTGTGTAGTAGTGATCGAACCAATAACCTTCTTCCTGATGGAAGGCAGAGAGGAATGAGACAGGCAATAATTCCCACGCTGGGGTTAACAGACGCAAAAGAGGCGGTGGAGCAATTCTTACGCTGAGGGTGAGAGTGACAGAAAGGGGGCACACAGTTCACCATTTCCAGCTAGCACGTAGATTTGGGTTTGTGGAAATGAAAGTATTAAGGGCGCATGTGGCGCACTGGCCAGAAATGCCATGCCATAGGCACGTGAAGTGATGCGATCCCGCTCTCAGAGCTTATCAAGCCTTCCATCCAGCCAGCATTGGTGAATCGGTTCCAAACTTATATACTGACTAATAAAAAGATTGAAAGACGACGGGTTTCACCCGACTGACGAGTCTGTAAGGACGAAACACGCGTGTCGGGCTGTACAAGAGCGTTTACCAGACTACATGACATGTTGGCTCAAATAATAATGAATGAATCTGTTGAAATTTGAGCGTGGTCTTAATAAAACACTCGAAATAAAGGTATAATATGATAAAATACCAGTCAAAAAGCAATCGAGTGTACAACACCATGTGTTAGGTGAATTTCACTTGACACAATGTGTAAAACGTTCGTCTTCGCTGCTTTTCTGTAGGGAGAGTAGGGCTCCCGAGAGAACTATCTTCTATTCGTCACAGATATTTGCCTCGCTTTTAACCACCTCGTAACAATCAGTCAAGGACAGTTCATTGAAGTTGGCCAACTCCTTGCCCGTGAGCATTAGGTCGCTTAGAAAAAATGCTTGTCGTCATCAAAGATTAGGGTTTTGGGTAAGCGAACTTTACTCGATCCAGTATCTGCGACAAATGTATTGTCTTTCATGCCGTAATCAGCAACATCACCGATCTCCCCTTCGGCACTGTTTGCGAGCATGTCACAACGCAAGATCAGTAAGTCTTCATCTAGAGACACCGCTCTCATACAAAATATTTATCTAGGTGTACTTTTCCATACAGTTCATACCTGGCAATATTACAATGTCTACAAGAACTTCATCATCTAGCATACAGTTCTCTACCTGCGTATCATAATAACGAACAATATGCAATGATCAACACAATGCACTTCTATTTTCTGAAATATTATTTATCAGCATAACTTTTAGAAAATGTGAAGTAATCATATCCCGTGAACCTCAACAAATACCAATCCACCACATGACTTGAGCCTGATACGTTAGCCATAATAATCCAAGGCACTGTCAGAGTATTTTCCTTCCATTGTACATGAGTGACCGCTTTATATAATAACTATAAATAATTCGAAATCAGTCATACACTGCAATAAACTATTTAAAAGATAAGTTATTTGCATGGGTAGGGAGGAATGATATTCATGGGAAGGAGATGGTGAATCAGGCCCCTCATGTAGTTATAGGCAGCTGCAAACGGCTACTGATGGGTTTTATTGAAGTTATTTGGAGAGGTTGGAACCGCACAAAGTACGATAATTCGTTTTGAGGCCACTTAATTAAACAGGAATGCACAGAACACCTAAATAGCGTTCTTGTCCAGTGACAAACGCTGTCTTGATAAGTGATGTTCATAGCGCAGTAGAAGATGATAAAAACACTAACGGCTCTCAAACGATAGAATAAAGTAATTTCTGTGTTCTACAGAGGTCTCGACTCTTGAAATACACTGATACTGGAAAATTGGGGAGAGTTAGTGGGCATCGCATGGAGTGTGCAACATTTTTTTGGCAAACTATCCATTCCCTTGTAACTTGTCAACATATTGACTATTTTAAGGTATAAGTCGTGAGATTCTGCCAGAATTGGGACATTTATCTCGTAATTTTAATTCCAAACACAAACTGGTATATGATTTATCATGACGATACATCTACAAAAAGTTTCCACTCATAAGAGAGTAAAGCAAAGTCTCTTTCACAACTATGTAGAAGCTTAAAGTTCTACAGTCTACTAACTTTGAGAAAATTCTCCGAATCATCGCTGAAGCGCATTGCATTAGGACATGCAGTACCACTTTTGAAGAACATTTCGTTGTATTATGATTGTTTTGACATATTCCAACCCAACAAAATCTTATTGGAGTCTCTTTTATCATATTCTCTCTATTACTCGGGATTAAACTCTCCTTAGTGACGACAAGATTCCAATTTTCATTGGGAAACTACCACAATGACATCGCAAAGAGCTTCGCTCGCCACACCACCGCGCAGTCTCGCCGCGTTGCCGGGCGGTTCCCAGCGTGCTAAGAACTCAGTGTAGGTTTGATCTTATTGAAATGATGCCAACTAAAGTTCGACCTCAATTTCGTCTTTTTACATGTTTCAGAAGTGCTCTTAGCTCCTACATCAAAGAAATGTTTTACGCAGAGAGTTGGCGGCCTCAGCTTTCTAGTAGTATGACTCCCAACGTTTCACATTTGGTTATCGGCATTATCTTTGTATTACTCCAGCTCGGCATAGTAATGTGCGAGGGATTCACCATCTTCTTATTCATCAGGTACACTTACAATGAAACAAGCCTTTCCTTGTTGACGAAAGCCTATCAAATAACATAAGTAATTTTGTAAAACATCCACTTCTTATAGAGAGGCGACCATTTGTCAAAACTCCTCACGACAGCTGGTGCTTTTTCTAACGACTATCGACTTATTCTATGCCATAGCGAGTAAGTCATACTGCCGCACCCAAATTTCATAAGAGGTAACAGCGGCTGTATGGAAGCTCACATTCCCTTTTCAGCCCTTCCATACTCCATGTATCTTTTGCGCTCATGAAATCCAGTAGGTTTTAATCTGAATCCTTACTACGTGATAATCGCCGGCTCTCCGCTTATAGTTCATTTGAAGATCAAAATCACTTTAACCATATCCATTGCTGCAGAGAGAGCATTGGTGAGAAGCCTCTAAATCGGCTTTACCTTTGCAAAGTGCGGGAATTTTCAAGCTCTTTTCTGCACCGTTGGATTTCGTAACCTGTCTTCTCACTCGTATGCAGCTTTGTGCTTCTTGTCTGGATTATTTTAGGAATGTTGAATATCGTTTTGAGAATTGCACTCACGAAGTTTAAAAAAGTAGGCTGTAGCGGTGCTGGGTGTATTTGGAATATCAAATTGGTCTACTACTGAGGAGTTAGCAATATGGTAAAATTGCTGTATCTCAGCTCTTTTCTGTAAAACACGTGACCGTTATTCTTAGGCAATGGGCATTACGGTGATTGTTTTGACGACTTTGATCTTCGTAAAGCTGCGAGCCATTCAGCGGAAACTACAACCAGTTCGAGCTTTAATCTGGAGAGAAAAGAACTTTAGACAAGTAAATTGCAACCTTCACAGCTACTGATGAAGTACCGCACTGTTACGCTCAAATTTTAGGCCAACCGCAACTGTACTGGAATCCTTCCGTATCTTTGGTGTTGGTGACACTTTTCACTGTTGATGTTGGCGCAACGACAATAACACGTTTACGCATTTGAGCCGCCATCGGTCCAATCCATAGCTCCGGATTGCTTTGTGCCGGTGAATCCTAATTGAGTATCGTTCGATTCTCATTTAATCACAACATTGCTTGTGGAGTTTTCTTTCCGAGTGCTTGCAACAGTATCCTGCACTTCGCACTAAACAAAAGCATGCTTGCTTTGGCAGGCAATTAGCTCGGAGCTAAAGGGGACGCACTAGCTGGCATTGTCAGTTATATAATCTCTAAAATTTTACTCAGCACTTGTGGGGAAACTCTGTTTTATAAGCCTCTATTGTAATTATGTCGTGATGGCTGCGAATTTACCGATTGTGCATAAAGATTTCTATTAAACTACTTCATTAGCAATGATATGATAAGAACGGAAGCCCTGGTAGCGCAGTTGTTAGCATCATGCCTTAGAAAAGGTGAAGAGCGGGTGAAAATCCAACCCGAGGTACAAAATTTTATATATCTGAGCACTATGTTATGTGATTGTATTAGTCTTCTCATAGGTTTGTAAGCTAGTGCAATAAAAACTAAACTTATTAACCAGAATAATTTTCAAAATTTCACAAGGAAATTACTCAGATTATTTGCCATCAGGCTGATCACATTTCGGCAATCTCTGAGGCAACAAATCATTACCGCGCCTTATGGAACTCATCATCCTTGGATTCGAGGAAAGTTGTTATATTCGACGTAAATGATTGATGTCCTTGAACTTCCTCTCTTAGGAAGTGCACCAGCGGCCGGAAAAGGTGATAGCCAGACGCTGACAAGTCAGCACTTTACGGTAAATGATCCACCAACTCTCAGACCACTTCGATCAACAAATTCGTACTTGTAAAGCAACAAACTGCGATAAAGGCTTTGTTAAGCGGCCATGAGACGGCAAGTATGGACAAATTTGGTACCAAGAAAACGCTCAGATAATTCTCCACAGAGCGGTACTGATTTCTTGATTAAGAAATGAAGAAATGTGTTTAGGCCGGCGCATACTTTGAATTGTGTTGTTAATCAATTTCAATTACTTCTGAATGATAAATTTGGTGTTTAGTGCTCAGGCGCAAACTTACAAAAGACCATATAACATTATATTACTGGTAAAAAAGTGGATGGACGAAATTTTCGAAGGAATATGTCCAACAACTATCAGCGTGGGTGGCTTCAGCCGTTAAGTGCTTACCAGGCTAAACCGTTAACGGTCGACTGCTTTCAGATCAATACCTTTCATCACGGATAAAATGATAACAGAACAGCAACCTCGGTAGTGCAATGATTAGCGCATCTTTGCAGGCTAAAACGCGGGTTCAATTCCCGCTCGAGGTTCAAACTCTTCGATATCCGTCAGTATTATTGAATTTAACACAAATAACCGTAACAAAAATGTTCCTGGAGTCAATGTTGTTGTTTTCTCATTCTCAGCTTTATCTCATTCTTTGCTAAATTTAGGCTTCGAAAACTTAGTATGCCTAAATAAATAGAATATTCCATTCTAACTGTTTGTCTTATTGTTCTCGTGTCTAGTTTCTGTTCTTCTTTTAAGCGTAGAATATCCCTCTGATTATACTATGTACAATCGTTCTAAATTTGTTTACAGTGCTGCGACCATTTTGTCACTTGTTATATCGTACATGTATCTGAATGTTCTATGTCTCTCTGATAGCTGACCATCTCCGCTGAGATATCTTATTACATTTCATTCACACAATGCCCTATCACAGGTCAGAGCAGAAACGTATATTTTTTTCTTATTCTGGTTTCATTCACGTTTTAGGGTTGAACGCTTTCGCGTGATAATTCAGAATTTTGAATATTTTCACTTTTAAACCGTCCCCAGGGTGTAATGCAGGAGCCAAAAAAGCGTTCGCTGTGCAGCCGGTGATAAATATTGTTCTGCATATTACATCTCCAACTAGGCTTCCAAACTTAAAATTCAAAAATTTATTTTTCGAAGAAATCGGGGATATCAAATAACTTGATTGAAGTATACTCCGTCTGCCTGGATGCAATTCTTCCAACGCTCCGGCAAAAAATCAATTCCGCGCTTATAAAACTCGTTGTTCTTCGATGCAGACCAACCAGTCAATTCTCGACGCAAATGATTGATGTCTCGAAACTTTCTTGTTCAGCCAGTGCTCCAATGATTTAGAGATGAAAATCGGACGGACACAGATCTAGCGAATACGGCGGATGATCCAAATGCTCCCAGCCCAAATCGGTGAACGTCTTCTTTGTTTTCTTGGTAACGTGTGGCTTTGCACTGTCTTAAAGCAAAATGACTTGGCAACGGCAATGACGTAGAATTGCTTGATTGTAACGGTCCAGTTGCTAACAATATAGCTCAGCGTTGATGGTCTGACCAGTCAAGTCCTAATGAATCAGCACCCATTGGTCCCAGAAAATGATCAATAATGCTTTTGGGCGAAAATCGATTTGGTCTCCATTTCCATTGCGAAACTTCGTAAAACATCCATACGCCTAGTTCTACCCACAACTTGACGGCCTTTTGCACGATTGATGCTGTCAAATGCACTTTGTGCATTGAAAAATTTGTTTGAAAAATGTGCCCCAACTGAAACTCGTAAAGCAATAAGTTGCGAATGACTTCCCGTGACGACTTCATTGTTGGACAAGCATATGCTAGAATAATTGATTTGTTGCCGGAGCGTTAGCAAATTGCATCTAGGCAGACGGAGAATACTTCAACAAATGTTACTTGATACTTTCGATTACTTGGAAAAATAAATTTTTGGATCAATTCCGGAGACTTAGTTGGAGACCTAACACATCAAAGCAACGTGAAGCACAACAAGTGCCCTACTTCTAAGGGGTTGAGTGCACACAGCTTCATTCCTTAAGGCGAGTTTAGCTGATTGCTAACCGCTTTTGCTGCGATGCATAGATATGTGCTAAACCATTACTGCATACTCTCTTCGCATTGTTACGCTGTCAACGACTTTTTCTTCCTGGAATTCAGGATCACTTGAGATCTATCCTTACTGTTCTATTATGGTTGGGCTACTTGAAGCCTTCGGTAAAAACGTATTTTTTGCTCTTGCAGAACGTTTCTGCAGTTTATCGGTAGCTCAAACCAAGTGAATTTCAATGACATGTTTAATTTCTCATATAGCTTATTTTCGGTACCGTACCAGTCAAAATTTTGTTTCTCATTCGAAGATCTCTCACTGGATAGGAGTTTTGTTGTAATGAACTTTTGATAGTTAGATAGAGAAAATCTTTTCGATTATAGTGGCACACTTGGCTTCCGGAAAGGACTTCTTCAAGTTTTGTGACGACGGGAAGAATATTGAGTTACACACTCAATGAGAGAATACAGATTTTCTTTATCTGAAAGATTTGCTCTACCTAAAGGTTTGAATTCTGTTTTAAAAAACTTTTATCAGGCGAGAAGTCAATTGTGAAACAAAATCTCATTTTGACTAGCACGGCGTTAGAAACAAGCAATATGAGGAATGAAATATGCTTTTAAAATTCACTTGATTTGAGCTATCGATAACCTACAGAAACGTTTTGCAAGAGCAAGAAGTACGTTTTTACCGGAGGCCTCAAGTGCTGTCGCCATAATAGAACAGTACCGATCTATCGTAGCTCCAGAGGAAACGAGGAAAGTGGAAACTCAGAGTGATATTTTGTCATCAAGAAAACTAGCACGTACTTAAATGTTCCTCCTAGTGGTTTTTTGGAATCTTCCTCTCACATAGTCTAGGTTTTTGATCCATCTTTCCTGTATTCGCCTGATATTTCTGGGTGCTTGGGTGCATACTGCAGCTATCTCCATCGAAACTCAGTAGACAGCTTCTTAACAGAAGTAATATGAAGTAAAACGGCATTATCCGACTCAATGTCTAGTCCTTTATTGAATTTTAGAAGTGATTGCATGCTTTGTCGTAGTATATGAAATAAATGTACTTCAGCTCCTGTGATTGCATTGTAGTTTCACATATTGTTCTCTCATGTTGTGAGGTCACTACAGCAAGTTTTCAATTTTGCTCGCTCATTTCAAAACTCAGGGAATTACTGCATAGACTATGAAATCTCTGCAAGACAATATGAGAAATTCTGGATATTGATTCGAGATCCCAGGGAAAAATCATGAAAATAAGGCTTGAGAATCGTTTTCAATCATGCAATACGAGAAAACCCACAATGATTGTCTACTACTTTCGATGCAGAGCGCTTCCAAAAGCGTTTGCTTTTTAGCAATCGTTAACTTTATATTTCTAGCTAGCTCACATGCACAGCTTCTTCGGAAAAACTTTTTTCCTCATTGTAAAGTATCTTGATATGTCACCGAGTATTGAAGTCGTTGGCGAGGAAGTTTTGTCAGCGCACATAACACCGTGTCGGCTCTCACGCCATGTATTTGAACCTCCTTTCGATCAGTTTTTGAATAAAATACATCATGCAATAAGAAGAACCAGAAACTCAATCAAGTCAAAGCGACTTCTAAACAGGTTTGTGGTTGTCTGGTCCAGTTCTGCAACGACTTGTAGGCATGTCGTTGTTACAAGAATTAACAGAAATAAGGGCATTCTTGTGAGGGATTGGACCAGCGTCAACCCTCACCCCCTGAATGCTTTTTCGTATTTATTTTCCATCTTTTTGTTGATTACAATGACTTGAGTAGGCGCCAGTAAACTCTTCATTCGTACTTATGGTCTGCAAGTGCACACCACTGGGTGCTCTTCACTTGAATAGCTCAGCACCACAATTTTTGCGATGGTTACCATGCAAAACTCCCAGCTGACGGTTATGTTATGCTTAACTCTGGCACTTTATTGAATCGTCTTCACAGTATTTTTTCCATTGTGCGGATCCAGTACTTCTAGTACTTAATTCGTTTTCTCGTCTTCATTCGTGAACGTCTAGAATGGTGGCTGAGCACGTCTCCTAACAATCTCGAGGTTAACCTGGCTGTGGCGTTCCATAGACATTGTTGCTGAGTGTGGAAAAAGTTGGAGAGTGAAGCTCGGCTCCACGCGCGCCATGACGAGCATCACAACCACTCGGCCATGAAGCCCCATAATATGCTTAAACTGGAGATTTTTACGAGACTCATACATCAAACAATCTTCGTATTCCAGGACTTTTGGTAAACGATTACATTCTGTCCTATCTATCACGCACAAAGATCTCCCAACATTTTGCACGTTGATTTACTAGTTTTGCTTGGAAGTAATCCTGCCGTTATTGAACCGCTTGAATCTGTCGACAAGTTTATCTCTGAAGACCTTGGATAGCAGGGCTAGAGCTTTGTCACTCGAACTGAAGACTGGGCTGTTTTCAGAGAAGCAGTTAGCAATTTCTCGACTCTGAATAACTGAGAGGCATAGCGAATCTATGCTTGAAACAACTGAACATTTATTAACAATGAAACTCACACTCAGCAGATTAACAAAGAAGTTTAATTTTATCTAATCAATTAGCCATAGACAATCAGTAAACCAGCGACAGTTTGAGATATGCAATAAAATTCAATGTGCATTATGAACTTGCTTGCTATTGAAGAACTGGTCAGAATCAAAGCAGAGATCTAGAAAGATTGAATTGACATGAATCGCGAAACGCATTAGACTATGAGGATGAGTAGGAATCTTCAAGTACTACGGAACTGCTCCGTATAATACTGTAGCTCGAATCAGAACATTCACATGTGCAGAATTAAACAGAATCTATTTCTACGATCCAAGAAGCATTTTGATTTGCTCGTCCTCTTGATCTTCCAATAAAGCCTCCATACTTTTTGATTTAGCTGAAATATGATCTGATTGAGTGAGAATTATTAAACCGAGCGTCAACACGACAGCACCGACATCAAGCGTAAGGACAATGGAATCAAACTTCGAGAACTTAAAGGATAAAGCACTCGGGATTGATTAATTCTTAAAAGAGTGCCATGCGCTGGACTTTGTCAATCATCGCTAAAAGTACTGAATACTTATCTGGCTCTTAGAGTCATTGGTGATGGCCTGCCAGTGTTTCAAGTTAGTTCTGCTATCCTCCCAACAGAATCTTGTACAAATTCACAGAATGCGGAGGATCGAAGGCTCTGTAGATCTTGGACGCATGATCGAGCTGTCGATCTTGTAGAGACATGCTTATAGAGACCACCATCGGAATTCATTACAAGAAACAAAGGACTACCAATTTTATCTCCAAAATCATTGATGACGTAAGTGCTTTCGGTGTGCGTGTCACTTGTGAGCTTTTTTTTCTAAGAAAGTGAGACTCGATTTCAGACATACAGGCTCCATAAGTATATCCTACAGATCTTCTTAATGTGAGGTATCTTCAGTCAACTGTTCATAATGTTGGGTGACGTATAACCAGTAATATTTTAGACAAGAGAACAGATTAGAACTTCTTCCTCCTTTCCATAAATCAAGCATTAGAACGACTGTCAAAACAGTTCACCGCGTTTTCACCAGGTTCCGTAAAAAAAATTACAAAAGGGTGCATATAGATATTGTGATCCATTAGACAAAAAACATGCCGTCTAGATTTTTTTTAAGCGAGTCAATCCTGAATCCATTTCTGCATCGTAGTACAGTGGTCCAACATCCTGATGCGTGGTGGCCATTCACGTTATCCCGCAAAGCCTTCCTTGCTAGCAAATCACGAAATTAATCATACCAAAAATAGCTCTAACTGACGTCTGCACAGTTTGATGATAAAAGAGTAGGTATTTTATTTTATTTTTTTCAAAGCTACGAGAGGATTTTGATGCTAGAAACGAGTCAGAACTTCCGTAAAACACGTAGAATATGATTCACAGCGGTACTGATGTAATAATGCTTCCAAATAATCCATTTAAGAAGATAAATATCACATTTGATTCCACAGAACATTCACAAACAAGTTTAACTCTTTAGTTCTCTATGTCCTTCTGTGAACGTTTGAAAGTATCTTCATAGTCTGCATTAACTTCCACCAAGTGCAATACTCGGTAGCTAAACATTGAGAGAGGAGTTAGAACTCTTTAATGGAAATATTTAATGATGTATACTATGTCCTCACCTTCAAATTCAGCGTCCACGTGAGGTCTCAGCGGCCTCTTCGAGGTGTTCGCATCCTCTCTAAGAAATCAGTTGAAGATCATTGAGTGTATAGATGTTAGAAGTATTAAACATATTGATGACATCACGCAAAAGATTATCACCTGGCTATATCATTTTCCCCAACAGAATCACGATGTTCAACGCCACGTGATGAACTGGATGTGGAGGCATTCGTTTTTTTAGCTGCAAAAAACATTCTGACTCTCAGACTCTAAAAGTGCAAATTATTAAAGTACACGAACATCGTTGCTTTCGAGGCGCTTTTACCCGAGTACGATCTTTAGGAGAAGAAACCTGAAAAATGAAATAAGACATTTGAAGAAGTTACAGAGCTCTGTGAAGTACGACAGATAACGAACTTCGGTGGAGGAATCTCCATGGGGAGCACCATCGCCAACGGCAGTCAAAGAAGTAGTAGAGCTTAAAAGACGACATTATTACAAAATTGAATTGGCTGCTTTCACAACTTCGCCACCACCAACGATAAAGAATGAACTTACACTGTCGGCGCAAGTTCACGCTTTCTACTAGGAGCAGACGTTAAAGGAACATCTACATCTGCAACGTTCTCTTCGACTGTAGTTTGAGACAAACCTTCTGTAACATCTTCAATATTCTAAGTTTAGGACAGTTTGGCAGAGAATTTTTTTCAAACTAACTTTTATTTTTTCGACGAGCCTTCGAATCTGGGCGATTCATGGAAGGAGAGGATTTCTGGAATAAAATATGACATCAAAATGAATTACAGTAATCCGAGAATTTCAATGGACGAAAACCTCGGTGACACAATCCTGTGCAGGAAAATTAGGAGCCTGAGACGCAGCAGCAGAGCTTAAACACTATCAGGTAGTAACATCAGGATGGTACCCTTGTCAGAATGTGCACTAGCAACTAATAATCAAAAGAATACTTACCGTCTCGTAACACTTTTACGCTTCGTTTTAGATGTCGGTTTCAAATGAACACCTTTGTTTGTTGCATTCTCTTCTTCGTCAACTGTAACATTGGGAAAGTTCTCTACAATAGTCTTTATATTCAAGAAGCATAATACATTTCAACCCCAAGAGACGGCGTGTACCAGCTGGGTTACCCGACTATTTGAAGGCTTTTCTCAGTGGACAAAACTTTTCTCATAGACACTTAATAATCGTTCAAAAGTTCAACTTTCTGCGATTTCAACAATATGCTTGGTTTTCAAAAGCCCTTTCAGTACGTTGTTACAGGGAAGATAGAAATATGTTTGACATTTCAGTTTGTTTAAATTGCTCTCCTGGTGATTGTATATGGTCCTTCGTAAGATTCTTACTAGTCATTCGATAACCGAAATCTCGTGGATTTCATAGCACAATTGATTTTCTAAAAGGTTATCATACAAGGTTATAAGAGCGAAATATAGCGTTCCCCACTCTGAGTTTTTACCATACAGAAAAGTTATATATGCACGAAAACATGTAATCATGTAGAGGAAACCATGGAGTATCAGTGTATACAAGAAACCCAAGGTATTCCTTTTCAGATAGATGACAAAATCGCGTGCCTCTTATGGGTTGCGCTGTGTATTGAACAACTGCCGTCCCTAGAGGGTTTAGAGCGTCGTAAGCCGAGCTCCCTCAACATCATGGGATTGTAAGAATTTATCGCTGAAATGCCGGACGAAAGTCAAATATAAAATATCATCGTCCTGAGGGTTATATAAACTGAATCTGTCTAACTTCTTCGGAGCGGCAGATGATGGATCTATAGTGTAGTGTAATTCGCAAGCGCCAAGCGATTTCCGTTACTTGACGAGGATTTTCTCTTCGTTTTGGATAGGTTTTCATGTTACCCAGATTCTCCATGATTTCCTTTATATGCTCGTGATTTTTTTGTGTTATACTACACATGCCTTTTTGGTGCACACATCACACTTATAAGTGAAAAAAAATCGAAAAAGTAAACGTAATTTTCTTTCCACTCTAAGGGCGCTATTTGAAGATCTCTTCAAAAGCCAAACTTAGTTTCAAAATTATCAAAAGTTGAATTATCTAACAAGTGCTGGAATCTAGTGAAAGCCATCCACAAACCCTAGCCGATCAGAAAAGCCAAGAATCATTCTTACCAAGCATGTTAGGATCTGCATATAGACGATGCCTAGAATATGAAACCGATGACTTATACGCCGTATCCTTAATTGATGCCCGATTTCGATCCTTCGTTCTACTGACAGCTGGATTCGTATCCGATGAACCATCCTGAAATCAAAAGATCGACTGTTTTTAAAACTCCCAAAAAACATTCAATATAATTCCAAAAAAGAAATGATTTAAGCTCAAAAAGGGGTTGGTACGCCAGGGTCATACACCGGTGTTTCGGAGGTTCGTCCTCCTCATCAGTGACCCCCGCCCCATATTCAGCCCTGCATTGAAGCAAGGAGGGAGGCGTATGTGGTGATGGCACAGTGTACTATGACACTGTATCATCACCACCTTTCAGTCGATAGATTTTTGCTGTTAGATTAAAACTAATTCAAAAGATCGACTGTTTTTGAAACTCCCAAAAAACATTCAATATAATTCCAAAAAATAATGCAGGGCTGAATGTGGGGCGGGGGTCACTGATGAGGAGGACGAACCTCCGAAACACCGGTGTATGACCCTGGCGTACCAACCCCTTTTTGAGCTTAAATCATCCTGAAATCTATCAAATAACAACCAGTCGAGACATGCGGAACAATACATTAATGATTCTCGTAGAAGTACTGCCCTAAAAAATATATCTGCCAATAAAAGTGCGGATAAATAGCTCTTTGGAAGAAATTGCTGACTGCCAGTGATGACTAGTTGGGAAACCACTACAACGGCTACGTCAATACTCTCAGAAAAGAAACTTGCAGCAAACTATCAATCAACTCAAAATGTGCCTTGCTCGGAAGGATCTTCCCTGGAAGCGGATCGTTCAAGTATTTGAGGAACTATAAGTATAACTCACCTCTACAGGATCATCCACTTCTCCTTTCTTGACTCTTTCAATTTTGCTCTCAAATGTTGCAAAAATGCTGAAATTTGTTTCCTTCATTAGAAAATAAGAGCAGACTTCATCGACTGGACATTATTGGGTAGAAAAACATGGAGATACGTACTTATTTAAATGAGTAAAGAAACTATTCTCTGGACCAGTAACGACTTGGCAACCCGGAATCAACTTCTGACTTGCCTGCATTTTTTTTTTCACACGAGCCATCATCTAGGAGAAAAATGTGAGCTTCGACTGAATACAATGTGACATACGCTTTTGGGTTTCACCACTAGAATAGGATTTTCCAGAATACTCTTCGTGGCCTCCAATGGCGTATACTTCTCGTCCTCATCAATCACGTCAACATCCCATTGTGGAGCTTCATGGCGACGGTGGCAAACAGGATCGTACTGAAGTATATGTTACATAGCGATTGTTGCATCTAGGCACAAAAAAGAGGGTGCATCTGAATTGATCTTATGAGTATTACGCTGATTTCTCAACTAGTACGCGGCGTAACTGAGAGGGCAATTTTTACTTATCCGTCACTAAAGAGGGCTTTGTGATTAATGGAAGATAGAGTATGACTGAACAGACTTCGGTAAGACTATCAGTAGTGGGACATCGCCAATGCTTTCTAAACAATATAATCAATTGTTGGCTAGAAATAAGTTTCTGAAAAGTGCATGGTGTGAGAAAATATAAATCCTTGTGAAGTATTGTAAATCTGCTTAGCGTACATGTTGTAAGAATAACCAAATAAATCTTCTAAAGATAAGAATAACGATTAAGTTTATCGACTAAGTGTTACTGCACGTCGCGGTAATCCGAGAGCCGCACGGCTAGGGGTGCATGGGAACCGGTACACGCGGCACCCAAGGGGTTAGGATAACAATGAAAGGAATACCTACGCATTTTATGAAAGCAACAACACTGAAAGCATCGTCTGCAAACAGTTTGTGAAGACAAGCGACAGTATCAAAATGACGTTCAGGAAGCAAGATATGCTTGACCAAATGCACCACCTCCTTCATGTCGCTCGTTGTCATAAATATCTAAAGGAAAACACCATTATAGAAGAGCACATCGCCAAAAATAGTGTTTCAGTACCTTTGATACGTAATCACAAGGTTGCGCGTAGTATAACACATATGTTGCATAGACTCCAAATATCCGCTCCTTAACATTAATGGTGCTGAGTATTGATTTAACAAAGAATAACAATATGTAAGAATACCATAGGTGGCGGGCAGCGCAGTGGTTAGAGGTGCTTTGCGACACACAATTAGACAATGGTTCCGTCCCATGCCCATGGCTCACCATGATATTATCCCTCCGGAGTCTGTGAATTGGTAGCGAACTTGTCTTGGAGTACAGCAACGCTGATACATCGGTAAGCCATTGTGAGTCATTGTAAAGGCCAGATATGCATTCGGTCACCCCTAACTGTACTTGGAGTAGAATAAACGGCGTATCCATTGAGGATTAATCAACACCAAGAGCTTTAACCTTCTAGCCTCCTAGAACACCATACAGCTGATAGCACAATGACAGTGATAGACATCAATACGCGGAAGGCCTTTTTGCTGCCCTTTCCCAGGCCAACGAAGCCTCTTGTCACTTTGAATTCGAGCTTATCTGGGATCCCCCTCCGGAGCATAAAAGTATGTATGGAAAAGCTCTAGGCGTTGATCAATCCCTGAGAGATGCATATTATATTCGTCTTCAATTTTTGAGCTCGTTTCAAGTGACTGAATGCATATCTGGCCTTTACAATGACTCACGGTGGCCCACCGCTGTATCGAGTCAGCGCTGCTTATCCTCCCAGACCAGTCATGACCAGTCTAGTACAATCTAGCAGCCTCGCAGTGATGGAAGGCTTGCTGAGCCAAGAGTTTGAGACCGAACCATTAACGTTGCGTGCGACGCACAGCACCTCTAACCACTGCGCCACATGGAGCATAAAACATCTAGACATTGTAGCAAGTCCACATCCAAAATGTGCTTTTAAATAGGTAAACGACTCAATCGGCAACTCAGTCGGCATTCAGCTCATAAAGAAGACCAATACTCCTTGCTCCATAGAAGGCGAAAACTTACTTTTGGAGAACGATCGAATTCTAATCCTGCTGTGGTTTCCTTTTTCGATCTCACATAGGCAAAAGCGGCTTTCAGAAGGCGTTCTTCGAACTAAAAAAAAATAGAAACATAAAGATGAGAACACTCTTACAAATTTCACTGCAGGATATTTAAGGTAGATAAAGTCCGGATGCAGAAAGTGAAAACAGACCAAAAGATACACTCAAACTCTTTGAACTTTACTAAGGAAATCCGCCATCATATGCAAGCTGGGAACCCAATTAAATACCTCTAAGAGTTCGGTAATTCCTAACCGTCCACAATAGATATTGCTTAGCTCATATTCAGCAGCAACTTCATAGAATTTGCGCAGCCTGCAATAACCAAATTTCTCAAGATGGAAAAACCAAGACGACCACTGAAATGCCTAAGCTGGACCAATTTGGTTCTTTTAGATTAGGATGGGGCAAATGAAAAACAAACCTCATTCTCTGGGGGAGGGACTTTGCATAGGATTGTAAGTAATCATTCAAAAACTGAGAACTGAGGCTACAGCCTCACATTGCCGTTTTTTCAAAACAACTTTATATATCGCTGTAATCTCCATACAAAACTCAATCTCAGACGCGCATATTTCTCGCCGAAGAAAGCTCTTTCTTTGGACTATTACTAACCATTCGATAGCGTGACGTATCTTATTCGAATGATATGCTCATATCCTCAAAAGACGGCTTCTCTGAAAGCGATAGATAAGATAAGTTGAATTCCCATCTGCCATCGAAAGTCAATCTGGCCAATTCACATGTGCCTGCGTGGCTGGCGGAGGCAGTCACGTTCGATAATGTAAGGACCACTAATTTTTCGGGCATATAAAACCGTAGAGAAGTATTGCGCGAGCATATCGCGTGGCCGCTCTACGCACTTGCACGTGAATTGGCCGGATTGGTTCTTGATCGCAGATGGGGATTCCACTTATTTTACCTGCTGCGTTTCAGAGGAACGGTCTTTTTGGGACATAAGCACAGCGTTGGTATCAAATTCGATTACACTATCGAATGACTACTAATAGTCCAAAGAAAGAGCTCTGCTCGGCAAGAGATAATCATGTCCGAAGCCAAGAAATCTCTTCCTGTGGTAACGCCAAGTAAAGGCTTTTTCGAGAACCGGTGACGTGGAGCTGTGGCCTCAGTTTTCAGCTTTCGGATGGTTTTTAACACTCCTACGATAAGTTCTTCTCCAGCGAAAAGCGAGATCGATTTTTTATTTGTCTCCTCATCAGAAAGAATCAACAAGTCTGACAGTACTATTCTTTAGTCAAAAACAAGGCCCTTGTGGGGTTGGAGCTGTGGTCCCATCGATGCGCATCTTCATTGCTTTTGTCAACTGGCTCCTCGAGCTGGTGAAAGGACAGTAAGCGATGTGGTCGAAGAAGCTCTCAATGTGCTCCTTCTTGCCTGACGGATGTTCATTCTCCAGCGATGTACCCGGCCACATAGTGCTTGCATGTGCCTCGGACGAGCTCAATCTTGCTTTTCATGCAGTAATTGAGGCCCTCGCACTTGTTCGTGTGCACCATCAGTGTCGTCTCGTCCTCCAGCACATCTCGCCTAGCGCAGGGCTTTTTCTGCCTGATGAGTTTGAAGTCCATCTCATAGTTGTGCTTCTCAGCGAGGTGTTGCTTCAGGTTGACGTGTGAGAGCCAATCGTTGAGATCAATCGATGAGATCACAATTATTCACTAACGTCGAAATTAGTTTCTCCTTCTTTTCTTTCTTCAAACCATTCAATTAAAACATACAAAGTACTTACCGACATGAGTTCTTCATATTGAAAGCATTCCAAAGCATCTCGATATCATTTAGGATGCCAGCATTGACTGGAGGCATTACTGATGCAGTAGCAGTCGGCATGATTCTACAATTAAATGACTAAGAATGATCTCAACATTTACTCTTCTTGGTACCGTCATTGATAGGGAACCGCGTTGCGCTTTTCGCTTGCGCGGCAGTGGGGGCGATCGACCTACACCTCTAGTGTGAGAATCGACGCCGCCATTACAGTAGCCGAGGGAGACACGACATCGCGCGGCGTGGTTCAAATTGCATCACGTGATACCGAAGGGTTTATTTTCTGATTGCTTATAGTCGCTCTTAGCACATAAAACTGAGATATTACACACAGACACCTAAAAACACATCTGCGTCTCTTGGTGAACTTTTCGTTCCACTTCACGGTTCCTTCTGTTATGAGGATACAATTGGAAAAAAAAACAATTTCATTCGTTGAAAACCAACTTTTTATAAAAGTGTAAGTAACCATTCGGAAACTTGGATTTCTGGCTTCAGCTCCACGTCACCGGTTTTCAAAAAGACTCTATCATCCACACAAAACAATTGTTCGTATATAGGAATTCATATATTTTCCCTGCTGCGTTTCAGAGAAACGGTCTTTTCAGGATATAAACACAGTGTTGGAATCAGAAATTTTACGCTATTGAATGATAACTAGTAGCCTAGAGAAAGAGCTCTATCCAACGAGAAACAAGCACTTCTGAGACACGGTTTTGAGTGGATTTTGCAGCGTTATAAAGCGGTCTTTTCGAAAATGTGGCAACATGTAGCTGTAGCCAAAAATCTAAGCTTTCGAATGATTACTAAAATTCTTAAGAATAGTTCCTCTCCATCAAATACGGTCGGTTTTTCATTTGTCTCCATATTGTTAGAAAGAACCGATTTCAAATCTCATGAAAAGGATTAGCAGAACCCATCGCATCAACCCTTCAGGGACGGAGTGCATGCCGTGGAATGCATACGTACTTTCTCAAGTTTATCGCCAAACAAGGCTTTCTTCCAGCAGAACAGCAAAGGGGAAGAAAGCTATCTAAAGGTGGATCCACACATACTGACGTAGTCGACAGCTATTGAAGCAAAATACCCGGTATAGGTGGTGACGTAGAACAGGATACTACAACAACACTAAAGGGGATACATTAGAGAATGATAAAGCTTTTGGCGTAGATCAATCCCTGAGGGACGCCATGCATTCGCCTTCCAATTTTCAACTGTTTGAGGTGATTGAATGCATGTCTGGCCTTCACAATGACTCGCGGTGGCTTCACGCTGTACCGAATCAGTGCTAATCATTCTCTCACACAAGTCTACAACCCGTCTGGCTCTAATCTACTGACCCCGGAGAGATGGATGGATTGGTGAGCTATAAGCGCGAGATTCAATCACCGACTTTGTGCGTGACCTAGCGCCACATGCGCTTGGGGTACATTAGGGAATAAAGATATAACCCACGATTTTCAGCGACCTGTGTTCGGGATGGTCGCCTACTGCAGCAGATTTAGCAGCGGGGACCGATCCTCCGCTGCTATTGAGTTGGATGCGTCAAATGCTTGCCACTAACGGCTGTTGCTGCTGACACGATACGAATACTAGATTTATTACAGACAATATCAAGACAACCTGAAATAAATAAATATATATATATACATATATACAATAATAACATAACAAGAGTACGATAACAACAACGACGCGTAACCGCAACTTCAATTGTGCTGAAATGGATGAGATGGATGAGTAGTCTGCGGAGCTGGACTAGGCGGTGGACCTCGGGAAGCAGTTATGCTTGCCCCGAGCAGACCTGTACACCGAGGGTGGGACCAGTGGGTGATTAATTATATTAGAAAACTATGGGCCTGTATGCAAGAGCTGGACCCATCCCCGGTGGTGGGCCAAACAGAACCCTAAAGGACTTGGTCCACCGCCGTAGCTCCCAAGCTCCGCTCACAGACTATAGGCGGGGTCGATGGACTATGTGGGCCACATGCACAACAACGAGGGCGGAGTCAGAGGTCTAAAGTCCGGCAGAAGCGGAGAAACAAAAGGGACAAAGGTGGCGGAGAAGGCAAGAGGACACGACCGCTCAGGACGCCAGCACGAGACGAAACTGGCCGCCACTCCGAGAGGTGGGCGGCCCTGATCGCCGCCCCGCAGCAGCGAGCGGCGCGACCATTGGCTGGGTCCCGCAGAGATGTTCCTGCCATGGTATTGTCCACGATCGCTCTCAATTGCTCAGAGAAGTAGCTACCGTTCCGTGGAACGGTTGCTACACGATTATAACATTAACAAACTCGCAACACCATTTGAGTTTCGGTGTTTTCAGCATAGGGCACCAATCAGTCCTCGCAGATTGTGTGCTACAGTGACACAAAAATGCTGAGATAGGAGGAAAACTTGGAAGCTGAAGTCGCTTCGCATCCGCATTTACCCGTTCCCTTTCTTTCATTCCAAACCCTGCCACAGTTAAGATGAAAATTAGGCTGCAAGTTATGATAAATGCACTGGAATCACTGCGCGTTATAATCTTACTCTCTTGAGGAGAGAGACATTTGGGATCATTCCATATCAACCCCTTCGAGACCCTGGACCCACCCTCTCTGCATCCCTAACACACCCCCAACGTGGGAAAACTTTGAATGTATTATTGTAATCATTTAAACTTCTTTTCCTATTTATAGCAAGATTACATATTTACATATAACAGGAAATGGGTTCCACGGTCTTGAACGGTTCAAAGTGCTAGTGACAGCACATAATTTCGTTTGATGGCCGCCGAAGCGATGGACCATACAAGAGTAAAGTCGACCAAATTACCACCAGCAAATAATTCAGCTCTTCTTGCTGCACTAATAGCTATATGATCCTAAATGTCACCGTCTTTATTGATAATTTTCCCTTGTTTCGATATATTACGGCGATAGCTTGATTTCCTGATCAGATGAAAATCCCTCTTGGGCTAAGGATCTACAAGGACATCATTCACTCTCATCACTATCAAACAATATTTTCTTGAATAATCAACTCCATGGGTGCCACAAAGTCACAGCGCTAGCCCCGCCCCGTCGCGCTCTTGGCGAGCAGTCTACTGTGCTGTGTGCTTAATAATGCCGGTCCATCGGGAAAAGGATGCTGATTCAATCCTCTTCCAAGAACTACGCTCCACGTGGAAACCATACGGTTACGAAGAAAAAGGGATGCTATTTGATGCTCAAAATACAACAGGTGGAGTAATAAATAGTGTGAAGTAGTGCAAGAAGAGGCCTATGCAGCCATGTTTGCTGGTTCCTTGTTAAGTTTTCGGTGTTTTGGCCCGCCAAGCATAATTTGCCTATATTCGATAGCGTAAGTTTCGACGATTCCATTGCGCTTAATTTCAGTTAAGCTCTTGAATCTATAACTTCAATTATTATTTAACGTTCTAACGACTATATTCATTCCAAATGCTACAGTGTTATAAAAAGGTATTTTGAAAAAAGGAGCACATAGCGCAGCAGCCAGAGTTAAGCTTTCGAATGATTACTGTTTCTTAAAAATTTCTTGCTCAGCGGAAGCGCTCTTGACTTTGAGTATCACTTTGTGGGAAGGTGAAAAGTATTTCAACGTGTAGAGGAAATCGTGTATACAACACTCACATGTTTTATACAAGGTTCCTTTCAAAATAGAGAAAAATATCCAAATTAAATTACTAAAAATTGCCCTCCACATGTGAGTCGCGCCAAGACGATTGATCGATCGATCGCCAAACTCCGTTCGAATGCAAGGCCGGCAGCCACCCATCCCACACACTAGCCGACAATGAAATGCGCCGAGTACGTGCAGATCGGTCTTATTTTTCTTGCTACACTGCAGTGAAACGGTCGTTGAAACTACGCTATCGAATGGTTACTAATAACCCAAAGGAGAAACTCTGTCCTTAGAAAAATATGCGTGTGTGAAACACAAATGATTACTTTCTGCTACAGCCTTGAAAAGCCATTTTCAAAAAACTGCTAGGTGCGCGCTTGCCAGAAAATTTGAGTATTCGCATGATTGCCAAAAGTACAACGAAAAGTCTTTGCCGAACGGAAGGGGTTGTTTCTTCATCCCGTGCCGTTCTGAAAGAAAAGAACCACTATTCATAACAGTTTCCTAGGACGATTAGCTAATACCACAAGGCTGGCACATTAGATTTAATCGGCTTAGGTTATTCCATTCATTCGATCCCTCAATGTCTTCATCTCCTAATAGAATCATCGACTCTGAACAAGACAAAAATGTAGAAATGTAAGCCAGATGAATTTACTTTTATCAGGTCGTTACACAGGCTATGGCACTAGGGCAACAAACACCAAATTTATTGACTAGAAGGAGGTAAAATGCATGATTTTGGTATCGTTCATCTGCACATTCTCTTGTGAGCATCTTGCTACATAAACTGCCTATATTTCCTTTGAAATGGAGCTGCCGTCGAAAAACATCTGCTGGCACCTCATGTACGAATGACATGTAGGAAAAATGCCAGTGAAGTGGCGAGAAATATTGACCCTTTGGGGACCATGAGAGCTTTTTTGATACTCAGTGCACAACTTCAAATCTCATCCAGTTACTGTAATGGCAACGTCGCGCCTCGTGGGAAAGCAGGCAGGCAGAAAGACATGCGCGCACAGGCATAGAGGTGCTGTCCGCCCGATTGTCGCGCAAGCGATGGCGCGATGCCTCGTGCCTACCAACGCTGGTCCTCAAAAGGTTAGTGGAATTCGGGGCAATGATAGGTTGCAGGAAAGACGGCTATGAAGTGCTTCAAGGAGTTCAAAGCTGGAGAGAAAGTCTAGATGATCAATTGGATTCGGGCCGTCCACAGGAAGCTCCCTTGACTTTGTGAGCCGCTTCACTAGCTTTTTTCCCCCTGCGCCATTCGTGATGAGTAGCAAGCGGATTTGTTCCCACGAGAGCTCCATTTCAAAGCAAATATAGACAAGTTCTATTCCGAAATGTTCGCAAAAAAAAAACGCATGATTGAACGATACCAAAATCATGCGATATTAATCACTTCTGGCTACTACGTTTGCTGCCTATTTCTCTACCTAAAACCACAAAGATTATAAGCAAGATTTTTTTGGCCGATATATCGACGCTTTCGTCTTCTAAGAGAGTTATCGGCTTCGAGAAGGACAAACACGTCGAGACGTAAACGAGAAAAATTCTTTCCCATCAACAATTCGCGCTATCCGCCCCATCGATAAAGAATATATTGATTGATTAGCAAGGCCAAGTTTGAAAAAAAGTTGATCTCTACTTACATTCAAATTCCCAGCGTCTAATGGAAGGATCGCGTAAGAGTACTAGAGGTAGAAGCGCCAATTTCCTTACAAGTAGGGGGAAACGAGTAAGGTGTTGTGTAGTTCAAGAGTAGCAGAACACACAATTTATACGACGCTATACAGGTATACGGTAGTAGATCTTCCACAAGCGGTAGGTGGGTCCACGTCATTGCAGTGTGTAGCGCCGTTGAAAATAGGGCCTCTGGCGCGGTGGTCAGAGTGGTTTCCGTCTCGCACATGGTCAATGGTTCGATCCCGCGTTTAGGACTCGCCAAACCACCTACGTCTCCGTGGTGAGTGGTTTGTGGTTAGACTGATTTTAGACTTGTCTAGGAGGATAAGCAGCAGTGACTGAAAGCAGCGCGTTGCCACGACGGTGTTAACACGGCCAGATGTGCATCCAATCCTCCAACGAAGTTGAAAATGGAGGACAGAATGCATGGTGCATTACACTTTCAGGTCCAGGCTTACGACGCAAGTGGCGCAATAGTTAGAGGTGCCCTGCGGCACACACGTGGTCGATGGTGCAATCGCGCGCCTAATGCTCACCAGGCATTCCATCCTTCTGGGGTTGGCACATGGGTGGTAGACTTATCTGAGAGGATAGCAGCTATCAATTGATACATCCGTAAGTCACTACGGGTCTTTGTAAAGATTGGATATGCATTGCTCGATGTAATCGGAAGGTGTGGTACAGCCCTCAAGGATTCATCAACGCCTAGATTTTCGTTCGTTTTATAGAAGTCTGAGCTAATTGCCTTCCTAAGAGCCTTCCTGACGTGTTCGGCTACAATATGTTTCAGTGCGTATTCCTTTCGACAGGATTATTCAGTCTGAAAGGGCTCTCACAGAAAGAAAAGTTCATATTCATACTGGGAATCACCATCGTAATGGCATCAAACTGGCCTCTGATCCACAAAAGCCGGCGACATGATGAGGTCACTAGTTGAGGAAAGCTCGTGGTTAGCTAACTTCAGGACTTCAGCGAGAAGAACAAACGGTCATGCCTGCAATCTACTAGCTACAGTAGCACACACACTGGGCATTTATGTCTACAAAGTCGGGCTATGAGACAAGTGGTAAGAGACGATCAAATCTCGACTCATATGGACGTCATTAGAATTGAATCGAACGAGCATGGCTATGACACGTCACAAGGAGTGTTCTTGTTATAATTATACCTTTAATTCGAGTGCTTTGTTTAGACCACGCTCAAATTTCAATAGATCCTCTCATTCTATATCCTTTCAATTTTGACTGCCACTTGCAGTGGTATGACGTTATACTATACCCAATATGTGGAGTACTGTGCAAAAACGTTTGCGTCAGCCGCACAGTACCCACATATTGGGTATAGTATAACATCATACCAGTGCAAGTGGCAGTCAAAATAGAAAGAATTTAGACTGATTATCGATATCCAATGTCTGTCAACACAAGTGGGTTCAGAGCCGATAGCGGCTGCCCCGCCAGACCGTCGACGGTTGGCTGTTGGCAGACAACGCGTTATATCGTAAATAAGAGTACTGTGCAAAACGAGCGTCGGTAATGCAATGGTTAGCATACGCTCCCGAAAAGAGTGAGATCTGGGTTCGAATCCCGGCTGACGCAAACGTTTTTGCACAGTACTCCACATATTGGGTATAGATTCTCTCATTATCATTTAAGCCAACTTGTCATGTGGTCTGGGAAGGGCTATTGTACAGCCCGATACACGTGTTTCGTCCTTACAGACTCATCACCAGGGCAGAACCCGTCGTCTTTCGATCTTGTAGAGTCAGTTCTCTCGGGAGCCTTATACTCCTTATAGATGGGCCCAAGAACAAAGTCTCATCTTGACAACTTAACAGAGTTTGTGATGTATTCACTTTCTTTCTTTTCTAGGTTCCACTCAGCGCGTGCGGAACCCAACGCGTTTTCTTCTGAAGTTTGCCGAACTCGTGCAGAATATTCTCAAATGCAATATGATTTCACTCAAGATCGTCTGCCAGCGTGCGAGTCTACCTCTCAGTTGCATTCATAACAGCTCACTAGTCAATTTCTTGTTGGCGGCCGGCTTTTTGCTTCTGCGTCGAACCTCCATTTCTAGCTTTGAATCCGTTGAAACGATCAGAAAAATGCACTTCTCCCAACTGTTCCGTCGCCCCAGGCCTCGTTAATTCGGCGGGAAATCTGAACAGCACTTGAACTCGAACGATACTCGTGTAGCATCAACAATCGCTTTTGCTCTCGCGACAATTCCATCTGAAAACAAATATATGAGTGTTATATATCAAAATAATCGCAAGAAGCTGCTCTAAACGATAGATGGTAAAAACAAAAACTCAAATGCATGAAAAATACTCAACATAAACGAAAAAGTGCTGGAAATTTCCTGCCAACCCAATAACAGGACGGTCTCCTGAAGTGTAGATTTTGCGCTTTTCTTGAGTGAACTTTTCGCACAATTCTGATTCTATATGGTTGTTTTACAAGTAAAAAGAGCAAGAAGAGGACATATTAGATGAAGGAACCGTTGCCATCCCTAGAAGGAGAAGCGCAAACCACGACGAGGACGATAATTTTTTAATAATGACGCGGATGTTAACTATGCTGGTGTCTGCTAATTGTAATAGAGCGTTTAATCAATTTCCTCAAGTAGGTATCCACGGTTGAACCTAAGTAGAACAGATGCCTTTTCCCTACTCTGTTTATATAATACTCGCATAAATTTCATTTCGAAGTAGATCTTATAGAACATGGTCCATCAGGAAAATGCCTTAGAATGTTGGAGAAGGCGCAGTAACATGGTCGAACAAACATTTACTTTTTCTCTATTTTTCATATTATGCCTTTTACGTCATTATAGTGCATTTCGCGATCATTGAGCATTTACCATCGAACCCATTTTGCTTGTGTTCTGCTTAAGATAAAACAGACAATCTCATGCTTAAGTAAGTATTGGTACTTTTTGGTTACAGGGGAACAAATGGATATTCGACCTCATTAGCTGTCCAGACTTTTTCCATAGGAGTGTTAGCAATTATTCTTAAGTTTAAATCTCTAGCCATATCCTACGCGGCCGCTTTTTGGAAAATCTTTTTATGGTGTTGAAGCATTCAGAATAAAATTATGTTTCACACCCGCCGCGCTCCTTCATTTTCATCATGCGCATAACTTGCTGGGAAACACGAAAATCATGTAAATGTATGGAAAGATTTTCGTAGTATCTGAGTCAATTGTTATATCCGGAGTTTCTTTCAAAAGTGAGAAAAGATTCGAATTGTATAACAAAGCTGCATTCGACGTATTCAACAATCGATCGATCACCTCGCCCCACCCCTAAGTCCCACGCGTAGATTAGCTTGTAAACAAGCTAGCCAAATATGTGAGAGTTGGTCTTATTTTCACACCTTCCGATTTCATCGAGTAATGCATATCCAATCTTTACAAAGACCCGTAGTGACTTACGGATGTATCAAGTGATAGCTGCTATCCTCTCAGATAAGTCTACCACCCATGTGCCAACCCCAGAAGGATGGAATGCCTGGTGAGCATTAGGCGCGCGATTGCACCATCGACCACGTGTGTGCCGCAGGGCACCTCTAACTATTGCGCCACTTGCGTCGTAAGCCTGGACCTGAAGGTGTAATGCACCATGCATTCTGTCTTCCATTTTCAACTTCGTTGGAGGATTGGATGCACATCTGGCCGTGTTAACACCGTCGTGGCAACGCGCTGCTTTCAGTCACTGCTGCTTATCCTCCTAGACAAGTCTAAAATCAGTCTAACCACAAACCACTCACCACGGAGACGTAGGTGGTTTGGCGAGTCCTAAACGCGGGATCGAACCATTGACCATGTGCGCGACGGAAACCACTCTGACCACCGCGCCACAGGCCCTATTTTCAACGGCGCTACACACTGCAATGACGTGGACCCACCTACCGCTTGTGGAAGATCTACTACCGTATACCTGTATAGCGTCGTATAAATTGTGTGTTCTGCTACTCTTGAACTACACAACACCTTACTCGTTTCCCCCTACTTGTAAGGAAATTGGCGCTTCTACCTCTAGTACTCTTACGCGATCCTTCCATTAGACGCTGGGAATTTGAATGTAAGTAGAGATCAACTTTTTTTCAACCTTGGCCTTGCTAATCAATCAATATATCCTTTATCGATGAGGCGGATAGCGCGAATTGTTGATGGGAAAGAATTTTTCTCGTTTACGTCTCGACGTGTTTGTCCTTCTCGAAGCCGATAACTCTCTTAGAAGACGAAAGCGTCGATATATCGGCCAAAAAAATCTTGCTTATAATCCTTGTGGTTTTAGGTAGAGAAATAGGCAGCAAACGTAGTAGCCAGAAGTGATTAATATCGCATGATTTTGGTATCGTTCAATCATGCGTTTTTTTTTGCGAACATTTCGGAATAGAACTTGCCTATATTTGCTTTGAAATGGAGCTCTCGTGGGAACAAATCCGCTTGCTACTCATCACGAATGGCGCAGGGGGAAAAAAGCTAGTGAAGCGGCTCACAAAGTCAAGTGAGCTTCCTGTGGACGGCCCGAATCCAATTGATCATCTAGACTTTCTCTCCAGCTTTGAACTCCTTGAAGCACTTCATAGCCGTCCTTCCTGCAACCTATCATTGCCCCGAATTCCACTAACCTTTTGAAGACTAGCGTTGGTAGGCAGGAGGCGTCGCGCCATCGCTTGCGCGACAATCGGGCGGACAGCACCTCTATGCCTGTGCGCGCATGTCTTTCTGCCTGCCTGCTTTCCCACGAGGCGCGACGTTGCCATTACAGTAACTGGATGAGATTTGAAGTTGCGCACTGAGTATCAAAAAAGCTCTCATGGTCCCCAAAGGGTCAATATTTCTCGCCACTTCACTGGCATTTTTCCTACATGTCATTCGTACATGAGGTGCCAGCAGATGTTTTTCGACGGCAGCTCCATTTCAAAGGAAATATAGGCAGTTTATGTAGCAAGATGTTCACAAGAAAATGTGCAGATGAACGATACCAAAATCATGCATTTTACCTCCTTCTAGTCAATAAATTTGGTGTTTGTCGCCTTAGTGCCATAGCCTGTGTAACGACCTGATAAAAGTAAATTCATCTGGCTTACATTTCGACATTTTTGTCTTGTTCAGAGTCGATGATTCTATTAGGAGATGAAGACATTGAGGGGTCGAATAAATGGAATAACCTAAGCCGATTAAATCTAATGTGCCAGCCTTGTGGTATTAGCTAATCGTCCTAGGAAACTGTTATGAATAGTGGTTCTTTTCTTTCAAACGGCACGGGATGAAGAAACAACCCCTTCCGTTCGGCAAAGACTTTTCGTTGTACTTTTGGCAATCATGCGAATACTCAAATTTTCTGGCGAGCGCGCGCCTAGCAGTTTTTTATGAAAGGCTATTCAAGGCTGTAGCAGAAAGTAATCATTTGTGTCTCACACACGCATATTTCTCTAAGGACAGAGTTTCTCCTTTGGGTTAATAGTAACCATTCGATAGCGTAGTTTCAACGACCGTTTCACTGCAGTGTAGCAAGAAAAATAAGACCGATCTGCACGTACTCGGCGCATTTCATTGTCGGCTAGTGTGTGGGATGGGTGGCTGCCGGCCTTGCATTCGAACGGAGTTTGGCGATCGATCGATCAATCGTCTTGGCGCGACTCACATGTGGAGGGCAATTTTTAGTAATTTAATTTGGATATTTTTCTCTATTTTGAAAGAAACCTTGTATAAAACATGTGAGTGTTGTATACACGATTTCCTCTACACGTTCAAATACTTTTTACCTTCCCACAAAGTGATACTCAAAGTCAAGAGCGCTTCCGCTGAGCAAGAAATTTTCAAGAAACAGTAATCATTCGGAAGCTTAACTCTGGCTGCTGCGCTATGTGCTCCTTTTCTCAAAATACCTTTTTATAACACTGTAGCATTTGGAATGAATATAGTCGTTAGAACGTTAAATAATAATTGAAGTTATAGATTCAAGAACTTAACTGAAATTAAGCGCAGTGGAATCGTCGAAACTTACGCTATCGAATATAGGCAAATTATGCTTGGCGGGCCAAAACACCGAAAACTTAACAAGGAACCAGCAAACATGGCTGCATAGGCCTCTTCTTGCACTACTTCACACTATTTATTACTCCACCTGTTGTATTTTGAGCATCAAATAGCATCCCTTTTTCTTCGTAACCGTATGGTTTCCACGTGGAGCGTAGTTCTTGGAAGAGGATTGAATCAGCATCCTTTTCCCGATGGACCGGCATTATTAAGCACACAGCACAGTAGACTGCTCGCCAAGAGCGCGACGGGGCGGGGCTAGCGCTGTGACTTTGTGGCACCCATGGGGTTGATTATTCAAGAAAATATTGTTTGATAGTGATGAGAGTGAATGATGTCCTTGTAGATCCTTAGCCCAAGAGGGATTTTCATCTGATCAGGAAATCAAGCTATCGCCGTAATATATCGAAACAAGGGAAAATTATCAATAAAGACGGTGACATTTAGGATCATATAGCTATTAGTGCAGCAAGAAGAGCTGAATTATTTGCTGGTGGTAATTTGGTCGACTTTACTCTTGTATGGTCCATCGCTTCGGCGGCCATCAAACGAAATTATGTGCTGTCACTAGCACTTTGAACCGTTCAAGACCGTGGAACCCATTTCCTGTTATATGTAAATATGTAATCTTGCTATAAATAGGAAAAGAAGTTTAAATGATTACAATAATACATTCAAAGTTTTCCCACGTTGGGGGTGTGTTAGGGATGCAGAGAGGGTGGGTCCAGGGTCTCGAAGGGGTTGATATGGAATGATCCCAAATGTCTCTCTCCTCAAGAGAGTAAGATTATAACGCGCAGTGATTCCAGTGCATTTATCATAACTTGCAGCCTAATTTTCATCTTAACTGTGGCAGGGTTTGGAATGAAAGAAAGGGAACGGGTAAATGCGGATGCGAAGCGACTTCAGCTTCCAAGTTTTCCTCCTATCTCAGCATTTTTGTGTCACTGTAGCACACAATCTGCGAGGACTGATTGGTGCCCTATGCTGAAAACACCGAAACTCAAATGGTGTTGCGAGTTTGTTAATGTTATAATCGTGTAGCAACCGTTCCACGGAACGGTAGCTACTTCTCTGAGCAATTGAGAGCGATCGTGGACAATACCATGGCAGGAACATCTCTGCGGGACCCAGCCAATGGTCGCGCCGCTCGCTGCTGCGGGGCGGCGATCAGGGCCGCCCACCTCTCGGAGTGGCGGCCAGTTTCGTCTCGTGCTGGCGTCCTGAGCGGTCGTGTCCTCTTGCCTTCTCCGCCACCTTTGTCCCTTTTGTTTCTCCGCTTCTGCCGGACTTTAGACCTCTGACTCCGCCCTCGTTGTTGTGCATGTGGCCCACATAGTCCATCGACCCCGCCTATAGTCTGTGAGCGGAGCTTGGGAGCTACGGCGGTGGACCAAGTCCTTTAGGGTTCTGTTTGGCCCACCACCGGGGATGGGTCCAGCTCTTGCATACAGGCCCATAGTTTTCTAATATAATTAATCACCCACTGGTCCCACCCTCGGTGTACAGGTCTGCTCGGGGCAAGCATAACTGCTTCCCGAGGTCCACCGCCTAGTCCAGCTCCGCAGACTACTCATCCATCTCATCCATTTCAGCACAATTGAAGTTGCGGTTACGCGTCGTTGTTGTTATCGTACTCTTGTTATGTTATTATTGTATATATGTATATATATATATTTATTTATTTCAGGTTGTCTTGATATTGTCTGTAATAAATCTAGTATTCGTATCGTGTCAGCAGCAACAGCCGTTAGTGGCAAGCATTTGACGCATCCAACTCAATAGCAGCGGAGGATCGGTCCCCGCTGCTAAATCTGCTGCAGTAGGCGACCATCCCGAACACAGGTCGCTGAAAATCGTGGGTTATATCTTTATTCCCTAATGTACCCCAAGCGCATGTGGCGCTAGGTCACGCACAAAGTCGGTGATTGAATCTCGCGCTTATAGCTCACCAATCCATCCATCTCTCCGGGGTCAGTAGATTAGAGCCAGACGGGTTGTAGACTTGTGTGAGAGAATGATTAGCACTGATTCGGTACAGCGTGAAGCCACCGCGAGTCATTGTGAAGGCCAGACATGCATTCAATCACCTCAAACAGTTGAAAATTGGAAGGCGAATGCATGGCGTCCCTCAGGGATTGATCTACGCCAAAAGCTTTATCATTCTCTAATGTATCCCCTTTAGTGTTGTTGTAGTATCCTGTTCTACGTCACCACCTATACCGGGTATTTTGCTTCAATAGCTGTCGACTACGTCAGTATGTGTGGATCCACCTTTAGATAGCTTTCTTCCCCTTTGCTGTTCTGCTGGAAGAAAGCCTTGTTTGGCGATAAACTTGAGAAAGTACGTATGCATTCCACGGCATGCACTCCGTCCCTGAAGGGTTGATGCGATGGGTTCTGCTAATCCTTTTCATGAGATTTGAAATCGGTTCTTTCTAACAATATGGAGACAAATGAAAAACCGACCGTATTTGATGGAGAGGAACTATTCTTAAGAATTTTAGTAATCATTCGAAAGCTTAGATTTTTGGCTACAGCTACATGTTGCCACATTTTCGAAAAGACCGCTTTATAACGCTGCAAAATCCACTCAAAACCGTGTCTCAGAAGTGCTTGTTTCTCGTTGGATAGAGCTCTTTCTCTAGGCTACTAGTTATCATTCAATAGCGTAAAATTTCTGATTCCAACACTGTGTTTATATCCTGAAAAGACCGTTTCTCTGAAACGCAGCAGGGAAAATATATGAATTCCTATATACGAACAATTGTTTTGTGTGGATGATAGAGTCTTTTTGAAAACCGGTGACGTGGAGCTGAAGCCAGAAATCCAAGTTTCCGAATGGTTACTTACACTTTTATAAAAAGTTGGTTTTCAACGAATGAAATTGTTTTTTTTTCCAATTGTATCCTCATAACAGAAGGAACCGTGAAGTGGAACGAAAAGTTCACCAAGAGACGCAGATGTGTTTTTAGGTGTCTGTGTGTAATATCTCAGTTTTATGTGCTAAGAGCGACTATAAGCAATCAGAAAATAAACCCTTCGGTATCACGTGATGCAATTTGAACCACGCCGCGCGATGTCGTGTCTCCCTCGGCTACTGTAATGGCGGCGTCGATTCTCACACTAGAGGTGTAGGTCGATCGCCCCCACTGCCGCGCAAGCGAAAAGCGCAACGCGGTTCCCTATCAATGACGGTACCAAGAAGAGTAAATGTTGAGATCATTCTTAGTCATTTAATTGTAGAATCATGCCGACTGCTACTGCATCAGTAATGCCTCCAGTCAATGCTGGCATCCTAAATGATATCGAGATGCTTTGGAATGCTTTCAATATGAAGAACTCATGTCGGTAAGTACTTTGTATGTTTTAATTGAATGGTTTGAAGAAAGAAAAGAAGGAGAAACTAATTTCGACGTTAGTGAATAATTGTGATCTCATCGATTGATCTCAACGATTGGCTCTCACACGTCAACCTGAAGCAACACCTCGCTGAGAAGCACAACTATGAGATGGACTTCAAACTCATCAGGCAGAAAAAGCCCTGCGCTAGGCGAGATGTGCTGGAGGACGAGACGACACTGATGGTGCACACGAACAAGTGCGAGGGCCTCAATTACTGCATGAAAAGCAAGATTGAGCTCGTCCGAGGCACATGCAAGCACTATGTGGCCGGGTACATCGCTGGAGAATGAACATCCGTCAGGCAAGAAGGAGCACATTGAGAGCTTCTTCGACCACATCGCTTACTGTCCTTTCACCAGCTCGAGGAGCCAGTTGACAAAAGCAATGAAGATGCGCATCGATGGGACCACAGCTCCAACCCCACAAGGGCCTTGTTTTTGACTAAAGAATAGTACTGTCAGACTTGTTGATTCTTTCTGATGAGGAGACAAATAAAAAATCGATCTCGCTTTTCGCTGGAGAAGAACTTATCGTAGGAGTGTTAAAAACCATCCGAAAGCTGAAAACTGAGGCCACAGCTCCACGTCACCGGTTCTCGAAAAAGCCTTTACTTGGCGTTACCACAGGAAGAGATTTCTTGGCTTCGGACATGATTATCTCTTGCCGAGCAGAGCTCTTTCTTTGGACTATTAGTAGTCATTCGATAGTGTAATCGAATTTGATACCAACGCTGTGCTTATGTCCCAAAAAGACCGTTCCTCTGAAACGCAGCAGGTAAAATAAGTGGAATCCCCATCTGCGATCAAGAACCAATCCGGCCAATTCACGTGCAAGTGCGTAGAGCGGCCACGCGATATGCTCGCGCAATACTTCTCTACGGTTTTATATGCCCGAAAAATTAGTGGTCCTTACATTATCGAACGTGACTGCCTCCGCCAGCCACGCAGGCACATGTGAATTGGCCAGATTGACTTTCGATGGCAGATGGGAATTCAACTTATCTTATCTATCGCTTTCAGAGAAGCCGTCTTTTGAGGATATGAGCATATCATTCGAATAAGATACGTCACGCTATCGAATGGTTAGTAATAGTCCAAAGAAAGAGCTTTCTTCGGCGAGAAATATGCGCGTCTGAGATTGAGTTTTGTATGGAGATTACAGCGATATATAAAGTTGTTTTGAAAAAACGGCAATGTGAGGCTGTAGCCTCAGTTCTCAGTTTTTGAATGATTACTTACAATCCTATGCAAAGTCCCTCCCCCAGAGAATGAGGTTTGTTTTTCATTTGCCCCATCCTAATCTAAAAGAACCAAATTGGTCCAGCTTAGGCATTTCAGTGGTCGTCTTGGTTTTTCCATCTTGAGAAATTTGGTTATTGCAGGCTGCGCAAATTCTATGAAGTTGCTGCTGAATATGAGCTAAGCAATATCTATTGTGGACGGTTAGGAATTACCGAACTCTTAGAGGTATTTAATTGGGTTCCCAGCTTGCATATGATGGCGGATTTCCTTAGTAAAGTTCAAAGAGTTTGAGTGTATCTTTTGGTCTGTTTTCACTTTCTGCATCCGGACTTTATCTACCTTAAATATCCTGCAGTGAAATTTGTAAGAGTGTTCTCATCTTTATGTTTCTATTTTTTTTTAGTTCGAAGAACGCCTTCTGAAAGCCGCTTTTGCCTATGTGAGATCGAAAAAGGAAACCACAGCAGGATTAGAATTCGATCGTTCTCCAAAAGTAAGTTTTCGCCTTCTATGGAGCAAGGAGTATTGGTCTTCTTTATGAGCTGAATGCCGACTGAGTTGCCGATTGAGTCGTTTACCTATTTAAAAGCACATTTTGGATGTGGACTTGCTACAATGTCTAGATGTTTTATGCTCCATGTGGCGCAGTGGTTAGAGGTGCTGTGCGTCGCACGCAACGTTAATGGTTCGGTCTCAAACTCTTGGCTCAGCAAGCCTTCCATCACTGCGAGGCTGCTAGATTGTACTAGACTGGTCATGACTGGTCTGGGAGGATAAGCAGCGCTGACTCGATACAGCGGTGGGCCACCGTGAGTCATTGTAAAGGCCAGATATGCATTCAGTCACTTGAAACGAGCTCAAAAATTGAAGACGAATATAATATGCATCTCTCAGGGATTGATCAACGCCTAGAGCTTTTCCATACATACTTTTATGCTCCGGAGGGGGATCCCAGATAAGCTCGAATTCAAAGTGACAAGAGGCTTCGTTGGCCTGGGAAAGGGCAGCAAAAAGGCCTTCCGCGTATTGATGTCTATCACTGTCATTGTGCTATCAGCTGTATGGTGTTCTAGGAGGCTAGAAGGTTAAAGCTCTTGGTGTTGATTAATCCTCAATGGATACGCCGTTTATTCTACTCCAAGTACAGTTAGGGGTGACCGAATGCATATCTGGCCTTTACAATGACTCACAATGGCTTACCGATGTATCAGCGTTGCTGTACTCCAAGACAAGTTCGCTACCAATTCACAGACTCCGGAGGGATAATATCATGGTGAGCCATGGGCATGGGACGGAACCATTGTCTAATTGTGTGTCGCAAAGCACCTCTAACCACTGCGCTGCCCGCCACCTATGGTATTCTTACATATTGTTATTCTTTGTTAAATCAATACTCAGCACCATTAATGTTAAGGAGCGGATATTTGGAGTCTATGCAACATATGTGTTATACTACGCGCAACCTTGTGATTACGTATCAAAGGTACTGAAACACTATTTTTGGCGATGTGCTCTTCTATAATGGTGTTTTCCTTTAGATATTTATGACAACGAGCGACATGAAGGAGGTGGTGCATTTGGTCAAGCATATCTTGCTTCCTGAACGTCATTTTGATACTGTCGCTTGTCTTCACAAACTGTTTGCAGACGATGCTTTCAGTGTTGTTGCTTTCATAAAATGCGTAGGTATTCCTTTCATTGTTATCCTAACCCCTTGGGTGCCGCGTGTACCGGTTCCCATGCACCCCTAGCCGTGCGGCTCTCGGATTACCGCGACGTGCAGTAACACTTAGTCGATAAACTTAATCGTTATTCTTATCTTTAGAAGATTTATTTGGTTATTCTTACAACATGTACGCTAAGCAGATTTACAATACTTCACAAGGATTTATATTTTCTCACACCATGCACTTTTCAGAAACTTATTTCTAGCCAACAATTGATTATATTGTTTAGAAAGCATTGGCGATGTCCCACTACTGATAGTCTTACCGAAGTCTGTTCAGTCATACTCTATCTTCCATTAATCACAAAGCCCTCTTTAGTGACGGATAAGTAAAAATTGCCCTCTCAGTTACGCCGCGTACTAGTTGAGAAATCAGCGTAATACTCATAAGATCAATTCAGATGCACCCTCTTTTTTGTGCCTAGATGCAACAATCGCTATGTAACATATACTTCAGTACGATCCTGTTTGCCACCGTCGCCATGAAGCTCCACAATGGGATGTTGACGTGATTGATGAGGACGAGAAGTATACGCCATTGGAGGCCACGAAGAGTATTCTGGAAAATCCTATTCTAGTGGTGAAACCCAAAAGCGTATGTCACATTGTATTCAGTCGAAGCTCACATTTTTCTCCTAGATGATGGCTCGTGTGAAAAAAAAAATGCAGGCAAGTCAGAAGTTGATTCCGGGTTGCCAAGTCGTTACTGGTCCAGAGAATAGTTTCTTTACTCATTTAAATAAGTACGTATCTCCATGTTTTTCTACCCAATAATGTCCAGTCGATGAAGTCTGCTCTTATTTTCTAATGAAGGAAACAAATTTCAGCATTTTTGCAACATTTGAGAGCAAAATTGAAAGAGTCAAGAAAGGAGAAGTGGATGATCCTGTAGAGGTGAGTTATACTTATAGTTCCTCAAATACTTGAACGATCCGCTTCCAGGGAAGATCCTTCCGAGCAAGGCACATTTTGAGTTGATTGATAGTTTGCTGCAAGTTTCTTTTCTGAGAGTATTGACGTAGCCGTTGTAGTGGTTTCCCAACTAGTCATCACTGGCAGTCAGCAATTTCTTCCAAAGAGCTATTTATCCGCACTTTTATTGGCAGATATATTTTTTAGGGCAGTACTTCTACGAGAATCATTAATGTATTGTTCCGCATGTCTCGACTGGTTGTTATTTGATAGATTTCAGGATGATTTAAGCTCAAAAAGGGGTTGGTACGCCAGGGTCATACACCGGTGTTTCGGAGGTTCGTCCTCCTCATCAGTGACCCCCGCCCCACATTCAGCCCTGCATTATTTTTTGGAATTATATTGAATGTTTTTTGGGAGTTTCAAAAACAGTCGATCTTTTGAATTAGTTTTAATCTAACAGCAAAAATCTATCGACTGAAAGGTGGTGATGATACAGTGTCATAGTACACTGTGCCATCACCACATACGCCTCCCTCCTTGCTTCAATGCAGGGCTGAATATGGGGCGGGGGTCACTGATGAGGAGGACGAACCTCCGAAACACCGGTGTATGACCCTGGCGTACCAACCCCTTTTTGAGCTTAAATCATTTCTTTTTTGGAATTATATTGAATGTTTTTTGGGAGTTTTAAAAACAGTCGATCTTTTGATTTCAGGATGGTTCATCGGATACGAATCCAGCTGTCAGTAGAACGAAGGATCGAAATCGGGCATCAATTAAGGATACGGCGTATAAGTCATCGGTTTCATATTCTAGGCATCGTCTATATGCAGATCCTAACATGCTTGGTAAGAATGATTCTTGGCTTTTCTGATCGGCTAGGGTTTGTGGATGGCTTTTCACTAGATTCCAGCACTTGTTAGATAATTCAACTTTTGATAATTTTGAAACTAAGTTTGGCTTTTGAAGAGATCTTCAAATAGCGCCCTTAGAGTGGAAAGAAAATTACGTTTACTTTTTCGATTTTTTTTCACTTATAAGTGTGATGTGTGCACCAAAAAGGCATGTGTAGTATAACACAAAAAAATCACGAGCATATAAAGGAAATCATGGAGAATCTGGGTAACATGAAAACCTATCCAAAACGAAGAGAAAATCCTCGTCAAGTAACGGAAATCGCTTGGCGCTTGCGAATTACACTACACTATAGATCCATCATCTGCCGCTCCGAAGAAGTTAGACAGATTCAGTTTATATAACCCTCAGGACGATGATATTTTATATTTGACTTTCGTCCGGCATTTCAGCGATAAATTCTTACAATCCCATGATGTTGAGGGAGCTCGGCTTACGACGCTCTAAACCCTCTAGGGACGGCAGTTGTTCAATACACAGCGCAACCCATAAGAGGCACGCGATTTTGTCATCTATCTGAAAAGGAATACCTTGGGTTTCTTGTATACACTGATACTCCATGGTTTCCTCTACATGATTACATGTTTTCGTGCATATATAACTTTTCTGTATGGTAAAAACTCAGAGTGGGGAACGCTATATTTCGCTCTTATAACCTTGTATGATAACCTTTTAGAAAATCAATTGTGCTATGAAATCCACGAGATTTCGGTTATCGAATGACTAGTAAGAATCTTACGAAGGACCATATACAATCACCAGGAGAGCAATTTAAACAAACTGAAATGTCAAACATATTTCTATCTTCCCTGTAACAACGTACTGAAAGGGCTTTTGAAAACCAAGCATATTGTTGAAATCGCAGAAAGTTGAACTTTTGAACGATTATTAAGTGTCTATGAGAAAAGTTTTGTCCACTGAGAAAAGCCTTCAAATAGTCGGGTAACCCAGCTGGTACACGCCGTCTCTTGGGGTTGAAATGTATTATGCTTCTTGAATATAAAGACTATTGTAGAGAACTTTCCCAATGTTACAGTTGACGAAGAAGAGAATGCAACAAACAAAGGTGTTCATTTGAAACCGACATCTAAAACGAAGCGTAAAAGTGTTACGAGACGGTAAGTATTCTTTTGATTATTAGTTGCTAGTGCACATTCTGACAAGGGTACCATCCTGATGTTACTACCTGATAGTGTTTAAGCTCTGCTGCTGCGTCTCAGGCTCCTAATTTTCCTGCACAGGATTGTGTCACCGAGGTTTTCGTCCATTGAAATTCTCGGATTACTGTAATTCATTTTGATGTCATATTTTATTCCAGAAATCCTCTCCTTCCATGAATCGCCCAGATTCGAAGGCTCGTCGAAAAAATAAAAGTTAGTTTGAAAAAAATTCTCTGCCAAACTGTCCTAAACTTAGAATATTGAAGATGTTACAGAAGGTTTGTCTCAAACTACAGTCGAAGAGAACGTTGCAGATGTAGATGTTCCTTTAACGTCTGCTCCTAGTAGAAAGCGTGAACTTGCGCCGACAGTGTAAGTTCATTCTTTATCGTTGGTGGTGGCGAAGTTGTGAAAGCAGCCAATTCAATTTTGTAATAATGTCGTCTTTTAAGCTCTACTACTTCTTTGACTGCCGTTGGCGATGGTGCTCCCCATGGAGATTCCTCCACCGAAGTTCGTTATCTGTCGTACTTCACAGAGCTCTGTAACTTCTTCAAATGTCTTATTTCATTTTTCAGGTTTCTTCTCCTAAAGATCGTACTCGGGTAAAAGCGCCTCGAAAGCAACGATGTTCGTGTACTTTAATAATTTGCACTTTTAGAGTCTGAGAGTCAGAATGTTTTTTGCAGCTAAAAAAACGAATGCCTCCACATCCAGTTCATCACGTGGCGTTGAACATCGTGATTCTGTTGGGGAAAATGATATAGCCAGGTGATAATCTTTTGCGTGATGTCATCAATATGTTTAATACTTCTAACATCTATACACTCAATGATCTTCAACTGATTTCTTAGAGAGGATGCGAACACCTCGAAGAGGCCGCTGAGACCTCACGTGGACGCTGAATTTGAAGGTGAGGACATAGTATACATCATTAAATATTTCCATTAAAGAGTTCTAACTCCTCTCTCAATGTTTAGCTACCGAGTATTGCACTTGGTGGAAGTTAATGCAGACTATGAAGATACTTTCAAACGTTCACAGAAGGACATAGAGAACTAAAGAGTTAAACTTGTTTGTGAATGTTCTGTGGAATCAAATGTGATATTTATCTTCTTAAATGGATTATTTGGAAGCATTATTACATCAGTACCGCTGTGAATCATATTCTACGTGTTTTACGGAAGTTCTGACTCGTTTCTAGCATCAAAATCCTCTCGTAGCTTTGAAAAAAATAAAATAAAATACCTACTCTTTTATCATCAAACTGTGCAGACGTCAGTTAGAGCTATTTTTGGTATGATTAATTTCGTGATTTGCTAGCAAGGAAGGCTTTGCGGGATAACGTGAATGGCCACCACGCATCAGGATGTTGGACCACTGTACTACGATGCAGAAATGGATTCAGGATTGACTCGCTTAAAAAAAATCTAGACGGCATGTTTTTTGTCTAATGGATCACAATATCTATATGCACCCTTTTGTAATTTTTTTTACGGAACCTGGTGAAAACGCGGTGAACTGTTTTGACAGTCGTTCTAATGCTTGATTTATGGAAAGGAGGAAGAAGTTCTAATCTGTTCTCTTGTCTAAAATATTACTGGTTATACGTCACCCAACATTATGAACAGTTGACTGAAGATACCTCACATTAAAAGATCTGTAGGATATACTTATGGAGCCTGTATGTCTGAAATCGAGTCTCACTTTCTTAGAAAAAAAAGCTCACAAGTGACACGCACACCGAAAGCACTTACGTCATCAATGATTTTGGAGATAAAATTGGTAGTCCTTTGTTTCTTGTAATGAATTCCGATGGTGGTCTCTATAAGCATGTCTCTACAAGATCGACAGCTCGATCATGCGTCCAAGATCTACAGAGCCTTCGATCCTCCGCATTCTGTGAATTTGTACAAGATTCTGTTGGGAGGATAGCAGAACTAACTTGAAACACTGGCAGGCCATCACCAATGACTCTAAGAGCCAGATAAGTATTCAGTACTTTTAGCGATGATTGACAAAGTCCAGCGCATGGCACTCTTTTAAGAATTAATCAATCCCGAGTGCTTTATCCTTTAAGTTCTCGAAGTTTGATTCCATTGTCCTTACGCTTGATGTCGGTGCTGTCGTGTTGACGCTCGGTTTAATAATTCTCACTCAATCAGATCATATTTCAGCTAAATCAAAAAGTATGGAGGCTTTATTGGAAGATCAAGAGGACGAGCAAATCAAAATGCTTCTTGGATCGTAGAAATAGATTCTGTTTAATTCTGCACATGTGAATGTTCTGATTCGAGCTACAGTATTATACGGAGCAGTTCCGTAGTACTTGAAGATTCCTACTCATCCTCATAGTCTAATGCGTTTCGCGATTCATGTCAATTCAATCTTTCTAGATCTCTGCTTTGATTCTGACCAGTTCTTCAATAGCAAGCAAGTTCATAATGCACATTGAATTTTATTGCATATCTCAAACTGTCGCTGGTTTACTGATTGTCTATGGCTAATTGATTAGATAAAATTAAACTTCTTTGTTAATCTGCTGAGTGTGAGTTTCATTGTTAATAAATGTTCAGTTGTTTCAAGCATAGATTCGCTATGCCTCTCAGTTATTCAGAGTCGAGAAATTGCTAACTGCTTCTCTGAAAACAGCCCAGTCTTCAGTTCGAGTGACAAAGCTCTAGCCCTGCTATCCAAGGTCTTCAGAGATAAACTTGTCGACAGATTCAAGCGGTTCAATAACGGCAGGATTACTTCCAAGCAAAACTAGTAAATCAACGTGCAAAATGTTGGGAGATCTTTGTGCGTGATAGATAGGACAGAATGTAATCGTTTACCAAAAGTCCTGGAATACGAAGATTGTTTGATGTATGAGTCTCGTAAAAATCTCCAGTTTAAGCATATTATGGGGCTTCATGGCCGAGTGGTTGTGATGCTCGTCATGGCGCGCGTGGAGCCGAGCTTCACTCTCCAACTTTTTCCACACTCAGCAACAATGTCTATGGAACGCCACAGCCAGGTTAACCTCGAGATTGTTAGGAGACGTGCTCAGCCACCATTCTAGACGTTCACGAATGAAGACGAGAAAACGAATTAAGTACTAGAAGTACTGGATCCGCACAATGGAAAAAATACTGTGAAGACGATTCAATAAAGTGCCAGAGTTAAGCATAATATAACCGTCAGCTGGGAGTTTTGCATGGTAACCATCGCAAAAATTGTGGTGCTGAGCTATTCAAGTGAAGAGCACCCAGTGGTGTGCACTTGCAGACCATAAGTACGAATGAAGAGTTTACTGGCGCCTACTCAAGTCATTGTAATCAACAAAAAGATGGAAAATAAATACGAAAAAGCATTCAGGGGGTGAGGGTTGACGCTGGTCCAATCCCTCACAAGAATGCCCTTATTTCTGTTAATTCTTGTAACAACGACATGCCTACAAGTCGTTGCAGAACTGGACCAGACAACCACAAACCTGTTTAGAAGTCGCTTTGACTTGATTGAGTTTCTGGTTCTTCTTATTGCATGATGTATTTTATTCAAAAACTGATCGAAAGGAGGTTCAAATACATGGCGTGAGAGCCGACACGGTGTTATGTGCGCTGACAAAACTTCCTCGCCAACGACTTCAATACTCGGTGACATATCAAGATACTTTACAATGAGGAAAAAAGTTTTTCCGAAGAAGCTGTGCATGTGAGCTAGCTAGAAATATAAAGTTAACGATTGCTAAAAAGCAAACGCTTTTGGAAGCGCTCTGCATCGAAAGTAGTAGACACTCATTGTGGGTTTTCTCGTATTGCATGATTGAAAACGATTCTCAAGCCTTATTTTCATGATTTTTCCCTGGGATCTCGAATCAATATCCAGAATTTCTCATATTGTCTTGCAGAGCTTTCATAGTCTATGCAGTAATTCCCTGAGTTTTGAAATGAGCGAGCAAAATTGAAAACTTGCTGTAGTGACCTCACAACATGAGAGAACAATATGTGAAACTACAATGCAATCACAGGAGCTGAAGTACATTTATTTCATATACTACGACAAAGCATGCAATCACTTCTAAAATTCAATAAAGGACTAGACATTGAGTCGGATAATGCCGTTTTACTTCATATTACTTCTGTTAAGAAGCTGTCTACTGAGTTTCGATGGAGATAGCTGCAGTATGCACCCAAGCACCCAGAAATATCAGGCGAATACAGGAAAGATGGATCAAAAACCTAGACTATCTGAGAGGAAGATTCCAAAAAACCACTAGGAGGAACATTTAAGTACGTGCTAGTTTTCTTGATGACAAAATATCACTCTGAGTTTCCACTTTCCTCGTTTCCTCTGGAGCTACGATAGATCGGTACTGTTCTATTATGGCGACAGCACTTGAGGCCTCCGGTAAAAACGTACTTCTTGCTCTTGCAAAACGTTTCTGTAGTTTATCGATAGCTCAAATCAAGTGAATTTTAAAAGCATATTTCATTCCTCATATTGCTTGTTTCTAACGCCGTGCTAGTCAAAATGAGATTTTGTTTCACAATTGACTTCTCGCCTGATAAAAGTTTTTTAAAACAGAATTCAAACCTTTAGGTAGAGCAAATCTTTCAGATAAAGAAAATCTGTATTCTCTCATTGAGTGTGTAACTCAATATTCTTCCCGTCGTCACAAAACTTGAAGAAGTCCTTTCCGGAAGCCAAGTGTGCCACTATAATCGAAAAGATTTTCTCTATCTAACTATCAAAAGTTCATTACAACAAAACTCCTATCCAGTGAGAGATCTTCGAATGAGAAACAAATTATTTTGACTGGTACGGTACCGAAAATAAGCTATATGAGAAATTAAACATGTCATTGAAATTCACTTGGTTTGAGCTACCGATAAACTGCAGAAACGTTCTGCAAGAGCAAAAAATACGTTTTTACCGAAGGCTTCAAGTAGCCCAACCATAATAGAACAGTAAGGATAGATCTCAAGTGATCCTGAATTCCAGGAAGAAAAAGTCGTTGACAGCGTAACAATGCGAAGAGAGTATGCAGTAATGGTTTAGCACATATCTATGCATCGCAGCAAAAGCGGTTAGCAATCAGCTAAACTCGCCTTAAGGAATGAAGCTGTGTGCACTCAACCCCTTAGAAGTAGGACACTTGTTGTGCTTCACGTTGCTTTGATGTGTTAGGTCTCCAACTAAGTCTCCGAATTGATCCAAAAATTTATTTTTCCAAGTAATCGAAAGTATCAAGTAACATTTGTTGAAGTATTCTCCGTCTGCCTAGATGCAATTTGCTAACGCTCCGGCAACAAATCAATTATTCTAGCATATGCTTGTCCAACAATGAAGTCGTCACGGGAAGTCATTCGCAACTTATTGCTTTACGAGTTTCAGTTGGGGCACATTTTCAACAATTTTTCAATGCACAAAGTGCATTTGACAGCATCAATCGTGCAAAAGGCCGTCAAGTTGTGGGTAGAACTAGGCGTATGGATGTTTTACGAAGTTTCGCAATGGAAATGGAGACCAAATCGATTTTCGCCCAAAAGCATTATTGATCATTTTCTGGGACCAATGTGGGCTGATTCATTAGGACTTGACTGGTCAGACCATCAACGCTGAGCTATATTGTTAGCAACTGGACCGTTACAATCAAGCAATTCTACGTCATTGCCGTTGCCAAGTCATTTTGCTTTAAGACAGTGCAAAGCCACACGTTACCAAGAAAACAAAGAAGACGTTCACCGATTTGGGCTGGGAGCATTTGGATCATCCGCCGTATTCGCTAGATCTGTGTCCGTCCGATTTTCATCTCTAAATCATTGGAGCACTGGCTGAACAAGAAAGTTTCGAGACATCAATCATTTGCGTCGAGAATTGACTGGTTGGTCTGCATCGAAGAACAACGAGTTTTATAAGCGCGGAATTGATTTTTTGCCGGAGCGTTGGAAGAATTGCATCCAGGCAGACGGAGTATACTTCAATCAAGTTATTTGATATCCCCGATTTCTTCGAAAAATAAATTTTTGAATTTTAAGTTTGGAAACCTAGTTGGAGATGTAATATGCAGACAATATTTATCACCGGCTGCACAGCGAACGCTTTTTTGGCTCCTGCATTACACCCTGGGGACGGTTTAAAAGTGAAAATATTCAAAATTCTGAATTATCACGCGAAAGCGTTTAACCCTAAAACGTGAATGAAACCAGAATAAGAAAAAAATATACGTTTCTGCTCTGACCTGTGATAGGGCATTGTGTGAATGAAATGTATAAGATATCTCAGCGGAGATGGTCAGCTATCAGAGAGACATAGAACATTCAGATACATGTACGATATAACAAGTGACAAAATGGTCGCAGCACTGTAAACAAATTTAGAACGATTGTACATAGTATAATCAGAGGGATATTCTACGCTTAAAAGAAGAACAGAAACTAGACACGAGAACAATAAGACAAACAGTTAGAATGGAATATTCTATTTATTTAGGCATACTAAGTTTTCGAAGCCTAAATTTAGCAAAGAATGAGATAAAGCTGAGAATGAGAAAACAACAACATTGACTCCAGGAACATTTTTGTTACGGTTATTTGTGTTAAATTCAATAATACTGACGGATATCGAAGAGTTTGAACCTCGAGCGGGAATTGAACCCGCGTTTTAGCCTGCAAAGATGCGCTAATCATTGCACTACCGAGGTTGCTGTTCTGTTATCATTTTATCCGTGATGAAAGGTATTGATCTGAAAGCAGTCGACCGTTAACGGTTTAGCCTGGTAAGCACTTAACGGCTGAAGCCACCCACGCTGATAGTTGTTGGACATATTCCTTCGAAAATTTCGTCCATCCACTTTTTTACCAGTAATATAATGTTATATGGTCTTTTGTAAGTTTGCGCCTGAGCACTAAACACCAAATTTATCATTCAGAAGTAATTGAAATTGATTAACAACACAATTCAAAGTATGCGCCGGCCTAAACACATTTCTTCATTTCTTAATCAAGAAATCAGTACCGCTCTGTGGAGAATTATCTGAGCGTTTTCTTTGTACCAAATTTGTCCATACTTGCCGTCTCATGGCCGCTTAACAAAGCCTTTATCGCAGTTTGTTGCTTTACAAGTATGAATTTGTTGATCGAAGTGGTCTGAGAGTTGGTGGATCATTTACCGTAAAGTGCTGACTTGTCAGCGTCTGGCTATCACCTTTTCCGGCCGCTGGTGCACTTCCTAAGAGAGGAAGTTTAAGGACATCAATCATTTACGTCGAATATAACAACTTTCCTCGAATCCAAGGATGATGAGTTCCATAAGGCGCGGTAATGATTTGTTGCCTCAGAGATTGCCGAAATGTGATCAGCCTGATGGCAAATAATCTGAGTAATTTCCTTGTGAAATTTTGAAAATTATTCTGGTTAATAAGTTTAGTTTTTATTGCACTAGCTTACAAACCTATGAGAAGACTAATACAATCACATAACATAGTGCTCAGATATATAAAATTTTGTACCTCGGGTTGGATTTTCACCCGCTCTTCACCTTTTCTGAGGCATGATGCTAACAACTGCGCTACCAGGGCTTCCGTTCTTATCATATCATTGCTAATGAAGTAGTTTAATAGAAATCTTTATGCACAATCGGTAAATTCGCAGCCATCACGACATAATTACAATAGAGGCTTATAAAACAGAGTTTCCCCACAAGTGCTGAGTAAAATTTTAGAGATTATATAACTGACAATGCCAGCTAGTGCGTCCCCTTTAGCTCCGAGCTAATTGCCTGCCAAAGCAAGCATGCTTTTGTTTAGTGCGAAGTGCAGGATACTGTTGCAAGCACTCGGAAAGAAAACTCCACAAGCAATGTTGTGATTAAATGAGAATCGAACGATACTCAATTAGGATTCACCGGCACAAAGCAATCCGGAGCTATGGATTGGACCGATGGCGGCTCAAATGCGTAAACGTGTTATTGTCGTTGCGCCAACATCAACAGTGAAAAGTGTCACCAACACCAAAGATACGGAAGGATTCCAGTACAGTTGCGGTTGGCCTAAAATTTGAGCGTAACAGTGCGGTACTTCATCAGTAGCTGTGAAGGTTGCAATTTACTTGTCTAAAGTTCTTTTCTCTCCAGATTAAAGCTCGAACTGGTTGTAGTTTCCGCTGAATGGCTCGCAGCTTTACGAAGATCAAAGTCGTCAAAACAATCACCGTAATGCCCATTGCCTCAAGAATAACGGTCACGTGTTTTACAGAAAAGAGCTGAGATACAGCAATTTTACCATATTGCTAACTCCTCAGTAGTAGACCAATTTGATATTCCAAATACACCCAGCACCGCTACAGCCTACTTTTTTAAACTTCGTGAGTGCAATTCTCAAAACGATATTCAACATTCCTAATAATAATCCAGACAAGAAGCACAAAGCTGCATACGAGTGAGAAGACAGGTTACGAAATCCAACGGTGCAGAAAAGAGCTTGAAAATTCCCGCACTTTGCAAAGGTAAAGCCGATTTAGAGGCTTCTCACCAATGCTCTCTCTGCAGCAATGGATATGGTTAAAGTGATTTTGATCTTCAAATGAACTATAAGCGGAGAGCCGGCGATTATCACGTAGTAAGGATTCAGATTAAAACCTACTGGATTTCATGAGCGCAAAAGATACATGGAGTATGGAAGGGCTGAAAAGGGAATGTGAGCTTGCATACAGCCGCTGTTTCCTCTTATGAAATTTGGGTGCGGCAGTATGACTTACTCGCTATGGCATAGAATAAGTCGATAGTCGTTAGAAAAAGCACCAGCTGTCGTGAGGAGTTTTGACAAATGTCGCCTCTCTATAAGAAGTGGATGTTTTACAAAATTACTTATGTTATTTGATAGGCTTTCGTCAACAAGGAAAGGCTTGTTTCATTGTAAGTGTACCTGATGAATAAGAAGATGGTGAATCCCTCGCACATTACTATGCCGAGCTGGAGTAATACAAAGATAATGCCGATAACCAAATGTGAAACGTTGGGAGTCATACTACTAGAAAGCTGAGGCCGCCAACTCTCTGCGTAAAACATTTCTTTGATGTAGGAGCTAAGAGCACTTCTGAAACATGTAAAAAGACGAAATTGAGGTCGAACTTTAGTTGGCATCATTTCAATAAGATCAAACCTACACTGAGTTCTTAGCACGCTGGGAACCGCCCGGCAACGCGGCGAGACTGCGCGGTGGTGTGGCGAGCGAAGCTCTTTGCGATGTCATTGTGGTAGTTTCCCAATGAAAATTGGAATCTTGTCGTCACTAAGGAGAGTTTAATCCCGAGTAATAGAGAGAATATGATAAAAGAGACTCCAATAAGATTTTGTTGGGTTGGAATATGTCAAAACAATCATAATACAACGAAATGTTCTTCAAAAGTGGTACTGCATGTCCTAATGCAATGCGCTTCAGCGATGATTCGGAGAATTTTCTCAAAGTTAGTAGACTGTAGAACTTTAAGCTTCTACATAGTTGTGAAAGAGACTTTGCTTTACTCTCTTATGAGTGGAAACTTTTTGTAGATGTATCGTCATGATAAATCATATACCAGTTTGTGTTTGGAATTAAAATTACGAGATAAATGTCCCAATTCTGGCAGAATCTCACGACTTATACCTTAAAATAGTCAATATGTTGACAAGTTACAAGGGAATGGATAGTTTGCCAAAAATAATGTTGCACACTCCATGCGATGCCCACTAACTCTCCCCAATTTTCCAGTATCAGTGTATTTCAAGAGTCGAGACCTCTGTAGAACACAGAAATTACTTTATTCTATCGTTTGAGAGCCGTTAGTGTTTTTATCATCTTCTACTGCGCTATGAACATCACTTATCAAGACAGCGTTTGTCACTGGACAAGAACGCTATTTAGGTGTTCTGTGCATTCCTGTTTAATTAAGTGGCCTCAAAACGAATTATCGTACTTTGTGCGGTTCCAACCTCTCCAAATAACTTCAATAAAACCCATCAGTAGCCGTTTGCAGCTGCCTATAACTACATGAGGGGCCTGATTCACCATCTCCTTCCCATGAATATCATTCCTCCCTACCCATGCAAATAACTTATCTTTTAAATAGTTTATTGCAGTGTATGACTGATTTCGAATTATTTATAGTTATTATATAAAGCGGTCACTCATGTACAATGGAAGGAAAATACTCTGACAGTGCCTTGGATTATTATGGCTAACGTATCAGGCTCAAGTCATGTGGTGGATTGGTATTTGTTGAGGTTCACGGGATATGATTACTTCACATTTTCTAAAAGTTATGCTGATAAATAATATTTCAGAAATAGAAGTGCATTGTGTTGATCATTGCATATTGTTCGTTATTATGATACGCAGGTAGAGAACTGTATGCTAGATGATGAAGTTCTTGTAGACATTGTAATATTGCCAGGTATGAACTGTATGGAAAAGTACACCTAGATAAATATTTTGTATGAGAGCGGTGTCTCTAGATGAAGACTTACTGATCTTGCGTTGTGACATGCTCGCAAACAGTGCCGAAGGGGAGATCGGTGATGTTGCTGATTACGGCATGAAAGACAATACATTTGTCGCAGATACTGGATCGAGTAAAGTTCGCTTACCCAAAACCCTAATCTTTGATGACGACAAGCATTTTTTCTAAGCGACCTAATGCTCACGGGCAAGGAGTTGGCCAACTTCAATGAACTGTCCTTGACTGATTGTTACGAGGTGGTTAAAAGCGAGGCAAATATCTGTGACGAATAGAAGATAGTTCTCTCGGGAGCCCTACTCTCCCTACAGAAAAGCAGCGAAGACGAACGTTTTACACATTGTGTCAAGTGAAATTCACCTAACACATGGTGTTGTACACTCGATTGCTTTTTGACTGGTATTTTATCATATTATACCTTTATTTCGAGTGTTTTATTAAGACCACGCTCAAATTTCAACAGATTCATTCATTATTATTTGAGCCAACATGTCATGTAGTCTGGTAAACGCTCTTGTACAGCCCGACACGCGTGTTTCGTCCTTACAGACTCGTCAGTCGGGTGAAACCCGTCGTCTTTCAATCTTTTTATTAGTCAGTATATAAGTTTGGAACCGATTCACCAATGCTGGCTGGATGGAAGGCTTGATAAGCTCTGAGAGCGGGATCGCATCACTTCACGTGCCTATGGCATGGCATTTCTGGCCAGTGCGCCACATGCGCCCTTAATACTTTCATTTCCACAAACCCAAATCTACGTGCTAGCTGGAAATGGTGAACTGTGTGCCCCCTTTCTGTCACTCTCACCCTCAGCGTAAGAATTGCTCCACCGCCTCTTTTGCGTCTGTTAACCCCAGCGTGGGAATTATTGCCTGTCTCATTCCTCTCTGCCTTCCATCAGGAAGAAGGTTATTGGTTCGATCACTACTACACAACTTCACTACAGTTTTTTTGGTATTATCTTTTTAATGTCAATAAGTATTGAAGGCTCTTTAATTTTAACGTAATTATTATAGCGAGAAACGCCCAGTTGTCCATCATTTCACTAATTTGTCATAGAAAACGTAGATCCATGGAGTAACAACGCATATCTAACTTTTTTTTACTCGGAGCGACAATGTGGTAGTGTTTCTGACGCAAATCTCCTCAAAAGTATTATGCTTTCGCACATCTCTGTAGTTCTAGCAATGTTACATAGCAGCTGTTTGTAATCAAGAAATCGATTTTTATGAATATTTGTTGTATTTATAGTGTATTGAATATCTTGATGTATTATCAATTGTTCTGTGGTTGGTATTTCCTATGTTACGCTAGTATTAAATATACTGTTTGTTATGAGATGCATATTATTGAAACTTATGTTATAGATTTACGTTCTGTATCAAGAAATAATGAAGGGTTAAACAACTAAGCGTTCTTGAAAGACCTTCGAAACTAAACGATCGACATTAAAAAGGTAACAAGAAGGCAACCTGCCGAACGTTAGCCACCACGTAGATTTTGATATTCATGTTGCATTACTAACTGTATAGTTATAGTGCTTCTCTAGTATCCAACAAGTAATATCAATAACACCTGAGAACGGCTTAATAAAAGAAACGACACATTTATTCAAACTATGCCGAGATTAATAGATGGGCGGTCCAGGGACTTTTAGAAAAGATAACAACAAAAAAACTGCAGTGAACCAAACCAGCAGCCTTTTTCCCAATAGGAGGAAAAGCGGAGTGATACAGACAATGGTCCTCACGCTGTGGGTTGGAGTCGCAGAGAATGAGGTGGAGCCGTTCTCACGCTGAGGGTGAGGGTGGCAGAGAGAAGGAGCACACAGTCCACCCTTGCAGCTAGACACGCAGATTTGGGCCTGTGGGTGCCAAAAGCATGAAAGAGATTTTAAAAAGAATTACGTTCTCGACTTTGATCAATCCTTGAGGAATGCGCCATGCATTCGTTTTCAATTTTCACTGTCTGAGGTGGTAGCATGCAAATCTGGCTTTTACAATAGCTCACAGTGGCCTACCAATCTAACAAGTCAGAGGTGCTATCCTACCAGATAAGTATGATACTAATTTACTGACTCCGGAGGATGGAAGGCCCGGTGAGCTTTGAGCACGCGATCGAACCATCTAGCATCGATTGGTCATTGGGAAGATGAGTTGCTTAGTAGTTCTAAGCACTGCGCCACACGCGCTCTTATTTACACTCATACGTGATAACGAATATTACGTAAGAAAAAAAAACAGAAAGAACTAACTTCATTGAAGAAGAAGTCAGAAAATGAGACTCTAACCTCTCCCTTCCCTCGCACAGATTGGTAAGAAGTAATTTACTGCGCAATCTGGCGCGCTGGCTACTACTGCTCTATCAATTTAAGACGTTGTTATCAACGTCAAGGGTGGCTTAAACGGAGAAAAACGAGTTGTGGAGAATAGATTATTTGCTCGTATTCACTTTGGGCAGACAGGAAGAATATGCGTGGGCGCCTAAAAGCGTTGATTAGCATGACATCTTAGGTACTTACGACCTCTCTCACTAATTTTGAGATATTGGCTTCATTTTACCTACTCGAAAACTCACTTTGATATTTTGCTCTTTTATCAGTGCCAATACGACCGCTAGCGCTTTGCGCCGTCATAGAAATGATGAAACAGAAAAGCGCGAATCGTAAACACCAGTTTTTAATGATATGGTTTTGTAGGTTTGGTTGCTTCATTTCAGTTAAGTAAGCGGCATTGTGTTCTCGTGTTCAATGGCTCGCAGCAAGAAATTGAAGAAAAAGGTAAACTTTTGTGCTTATTGTGTCAACTAGAACATGGGCTGTTCACTGCGCAATAATTTATAGAATAATGGACTTCAGAGTTCTAAGCAAACTATTTTTCCTTATACTTTTCTAAGCAACTATACATATTCCCTCTTAGAGTTTTTTCACTCAATACTCCGTTCTAGCTAATAGCAATTGCTTAATAACTCGAAAACAACGATAAAAGACGAAGCTTAATTCTTTGTTAGAGTCGCTCGGTTCAGCTTAACGTCGTTAAATTATCTATAAACCCAATCAAGTGTAAATTATCGGTAGAAGTTCTGCCATCCCGAACTCTGTTTAACCATCAGACCACAGAAGCCCTTTTGATCCATTTGTCCACAATGACAGCCTGGAAACGACTCCACGCGGGTCTATCAAGAATCACATTAAATAATCTCTATGGAACAGCTTAAGTTGAAAATATACGAGGGTGGGTACGATCAATCGTGAAGATGGGTCGTAAATCTCTAAATCTGCGTGCAATGATCGAAATATCGAGATTCTCGGTAAGTTATCAATTTAATCAGATGTCAATCGTTCATTATTTGTGCACTATACTTTTGTAGGCTTCAACTGATATCATCCCAAGCGTTCCGACAGCTAATATCACACAACAAATGCGCAAGGAAAGGGAAGCTGAAGGAGAAATGTTCGAAAACGTGAGGACATCAACTACGGTCGAGGTAAATAGAAAATCAAGAGCCAACAAATCTCAAAGAAAAGAAAGGAACGGTAATCACCGTTATTTTGTTATATGGAAAACTTTAGAGCATCACGTCAATCAAGGAACCACGATCTCTGCGCAAGATTGAGCAAGAGGTACTGTTAATAAAATGATAAGTCCACAAAATGAAAGACCACCATGGTCGAAAATTTGACAGCTGTTACTGATGTGCAAAACCGATTTTGCCCCTGAACTTCATTTTGGTGAAAAATTAATGAAACTAAGAATATAAATATAAACTGGCTACGGGATATCCCAGCAAATGCCGTAACCAAAGCTGCAGATCACTATGACGTAGAAGACCAGTATTGGGCCCAGTTCTCCTAGATTCGACATGTTTCTTATGTATTTCTTCGCAGTACTGAACATAAAAGCGCATATAGCGTAGTAATTGAGACCCTCTGCGTCGCACACAAGATTGAGAGTTAGATCTCGCGTTCATACCTCATCAAGCCATCCTTCCCTACAAGGTTGATGAAGTGGAAGCAAACTGGTCTCAGACTAGTTTGAGAAGATAAGCAGCATAGGCTCGATACGCAGGAGGCTATCGCGAGCCATTGTGAAGGCGAGATATGCATTGAATCACCTCAAACAATGTTGAGAATCGAAGACGAATGCATGACGCATCCCTCAGGGATTGACCATTGCCGAGAGCTTTATCCTTTTTATCCATTTATTGAATACAGTACCACTTGGTGGTCATATAGTTAGTTGTCTTTCTGACTAAAAAATGATCTGCGTAGAATAAATTCAGGGATTGGAGGTGACTGTACTTCCACCTGTACAGCCTATTGAATTCGACTACGATGTCTTATCGGCTTATTCACAGGTTGTTCAGTTTACATAGTAGTGATTCAGCTTACATAGTAATGATTCAGTTTAGTTAATTTTTTCAGTTTACATAGTAGTGATTTCAAATTGCTTCCAACTTTCAGTCAAAATATAATCTCGAGGTCACTCTAATAACTAACTACTAACTACAAATAAAAAAAAATTTCTATTCGCAGCTGATGTGATCTCAGCGGAAAAAAAATGCCTCGAAAAAGACGATTCCGGCATTAATTTCAGACTGAAGGAACTATGTCATTGGATACCGTGCCGGAAATTGACACCGCGCCTATGGAAAAGTTGAAAAAAGAGAAGAAGGTACATATGCGGTGTTAAAGAAATCAGACGATGGATGCTTAGCCAGAAAAAACGACATGAGATACTCATCTTGTTGTGTTCAAATTAGTAGGAAATCTTGGTACAGCAAGAGATGAGGATGTTTTGCAGACTGTTGCAATAGAGGCTAGATAGCATAATATTTGTCCACCAGTTCGTCTTTTCAAGAACGATTCAATAATTTCAAAGAACCATACGATCTTATTAAAGTGAAGCACTGTCAATGAGATTTCATGAATTTATCATATTAGGAAGTGTTCTACCACCTACAAATCTCCTATCTGCGGAGATGGTAAGAGAGCCTGTACCGCCGCCACAAAGAGCGATTCCGATATCGGATGCGATTTTCTGCGAGAATATGATCCCAGAAGGACCATTTACTGCACCAACACGTAAAGGTGATCTCGAAATGGAGTACATTAACGAGGTGCTCTCCTAAAACATTATTTCTTATCATTTCATGCATTTTTATGCTCGGCACTTTTGCTCTCATTTTCAGCTAATAATGAACGTCATGTCCATTGTGAATAGATCTGGAAATACAAGCCTTGAGCTTAAAATTGCGGTCGATAGAGAGGTTTGCTATCATTTTATCCATTTCTTATACACTGTGTCTTAATTGTTAGATGATAGTGACAATATCTCGCTCAATAGATCTTTCACGTTTAGGACAACGGTTTACCAAACGTGAAATTTGAGCTGATACCGAAAGCTCGTGCAACCAACGCCATGGAGCGATTGAATCGTGCCTATGTACAATACGCAAAGGTTTGTTTTGAAGGAATTATCACATTGATGAAATGATTGTATTTCTCATCATGAACTTAATGAGACTGGTGGTAGTGAACAGCAAGACATGATGACGATGACTTGGCACGAGTCCATATGAACTACTTCCTTCTTTTGAAAATTTCACATTAGCTTATCAAGTCTTTTGTAAAGGTGAAGACGTTCAGTGAACACATTCGGACCACGACATGCATTTCGTATAAGTAGTCACGACCAGATCATTTACTCAGACGATGCTATATCCGGCACAGTTTTGGCCTACCAAAAAAAGACTTTCGGAATCTGTGAAATGAATTGAAATTGTCATTGGCCGAAATGCCTGGCTTGATTTTTCACGGATCGATAGCAATAATTTTGCAAACATATCACGCAGTATTTCTTGCGGTACCTCATGAGAAAGCACATTATAGGTACTGATCATTGTGTACTGCACAGTTTGACGTAATACACTGGTAGTATTTCATTTTGTCTTATTAATTCAGGAACAACACAACTAGTCTTTCGTTTATCGGAGAAATGTTCTCAATACCATGACTACCGAATTTTCTCCAAAGAGTGATATTCGTTTTCCGCATGGAAACTTCGAACTTACCGGCTTATGATGTCTTGCTGGACACAAGCAACATTTTTCAAATCAACAGCTAGGAATTCACTCACAGACATAGGGCTTTGATGGTATTTGATTATTACTCAAGATGTGCTCCACTCAAGATGTGACTTAGTACGACTAGTGCATAACGAAGGACTGGTTAACTCTAATACTCACAGCTCTGAAGAGCAGGGAGTTGTCCGACTGAACTCCTGTAGGAACCTCGTCCACGCAAAGGCATTCTAAGAAGCTTACTGATGTTGATAGTTTATCGAAATCATTGTGAAAATGTCAAGACAGGCATCATCTTGGTAAGCAAAAGGGGTATTTTTAACTATTATAAATCAGGAACTGCGAAACAGAAGCGTCCATCGGACGGATGAATTACTTCAATCAAACTTAAGTGCTTTTCTAAACTTATATGGAAATTGTTTTATAGTTCCGTGAAGAAATGGGAGTGGCAAGTGACACTGAAACAGCCATATCGTTCGTAGAAACAATGGTGAGCAGTTACCACCATTTCTATAATGAGACCGACTCGTCCTTCAATTTTCAAATTTTTTCTAATTCTTCCTCAAATCTGACTTTCATCGCAAGTATGATGTTGAGGAAGGGGAACCGCAACCTCCTAGTCCACGCAGGAGTCAGTCCAGCTCACGATTCTCTTTGCTATCCGTCTTCAATTCCGTACTCAAAGTCGCTGTAAGTGATAATGGTGACTTTATCGATTTTTCTTCTTTCACAATCTCCCTACATCCGTCAGACGCCTAATAAGTAAAGCCGGTATTGGAATCTATCATCTGACCTCAATACTCAAGGAAGCTGTTTAGTTGGAACCATTTGCTCGAGGGAAATACACGGCACTACAATCTTTGTGGAATGCTCTTTTTTTGTTAATGGTTGAAATGGGAGAGCCGTGGCCAAGTGGTTGTGATGCTCGTTGCGGAGCTTGCGGGCCAAACCCCCCCCCCCCCCCCCCTCCCCCCTTGCTCTCGCAGTCAACAAAGAACTCCACAAGGAACACCACAGCCAGGCTATCCTCAAGATTGCGAGGAGACCCGCTCAACCAGTATTCTACAACGTTCAAGATGAAGACAGAAACGAATTGAATGCTAGAAGTACTGGGAACCTCACAGTGAAAGAAAAACACTGTGAAGACGAATCAAACAAAGAGCCAAAATAAAGTTTGAAAAAAAGGTTGTTGGGCATTGATTTTCAAAAGTACATGAGCTAGTGGAGTTTTTGGACTTTGCTATCTATTTCTCATTTGTTAAATAAAGGCGTCTGAGTAATAGGGAATACTATAAGCATGCAGAGATGCTTACAAAGACATATACGGATAAGTCCACGCATATGGTGAAAATTGTACAAAATCACTTCGGCGAAACAGGGGCATTACTTGAATCATGCTATGTCTCAAGAAAGGTACACGATAGCTTTTGGCTAGCACATGGCACCGTATCTGCTAGCATGTGATCTCGCAATCAGACAACACGTTTGAGATCCTTAATATGGCAACGATTTGCGAATGTCTTTCTATCACCACGAAATAAGACCGATAAGATATAATCGATAGACAGTTTGCGATAGTGAGAAAAAGTCTTGTTTTCAGAAAAATCAGAAAGGAAAGTTGAAAACGCTCATTGGTTTGAAATCTTCTCCATGAAAACGTCACTCTGTCAATTACGTGTAATTTTTCTGTAAACTAGCATGTCATTAATTTATAGCAGAAAAATTACATTGTATGACTGTTATAAAAGGTGCACTGTCGTAATGTTGACAAGTCCATAAAATTAGCCCTTTTGGCTAGTTTAAGATGAAAAATACTCTAAAGTAATGATCGTCTACTGGATATTTTTACATAGCATAGCGAATGATACTGTGGCAAACACTGTACACAAAGCAACATAGACGACTACAGAGCAACAGTATAATGAGTTCGAACACACTGAAAAATAAGCTAAAGCTTTTATCGTGACCAGTTAATGTGGATTTATAACTTCACTAACTTGAACTTTAACGGAATCTACGGGTGAACTATGGGTTTTAGTAAAGTGGCATAAAACGATAATCCAACCACATATTTTTATTATGACAGCAGTAGGTTTTGAAGTGCTTTGAGCTCTTTACAAGAGGAGAACTAAGCGAACAGCATTTTCTCCAAAATGTTAACGTTCTAATTCAAAAGATCGACTGTTTTTGAAACCCCGAAAAAAAAACAACATTCAATATAATTCCAAAAAAGAATGCTTCAAGCTCAAACGGGGTTGATACGCCAGGGTCATGCACCGGTGTTTCGGAGGTTCGTCCTCCTCGTCAGTGACCCCCGCCCCACATTCAGCACTGCATTGAAGCAAGGAGGGAGGCGTATGTGGTGATGGCACAGTGTACAATGACGCTGGTCCATCACCACCTCTCAGTCGATAGATTTTTGCTGTTAGATCAAAACTAATTCAAAAGATCGACTGTTTTTGAAAACCCCGAAAAAAACAACATTCAATATAATGCAGGGCTGAATGTGGGGCGGGGGTCACTGACGAGGAGGACGAACCTCCGAAACACCGGTGTATGACCCTGGCGTATCAACCCCGTTTGAGCTTAAAGCATTCTTTTTTGGAACTATATTGAATGTTAATGTTCTCACAGATTATGAAAGTGCAGTGAATACTTATAACACCGGAATATTTCTTCGTGACCGGACGTCCTAAGTAACACCAAATTAATTGATATGAGTAGAACAGTGCCGATTAATTAGTGCAATCAGGATTATTTTTTCCATATATATTGTATTGGCTGTAAAGCATAGAGTTTCGCTTAGTCTTCAGCTTGGAGACCACCAACTCGAAGCAGAGTGCTCGATTCTGAACTAGTTTGCCATGCGAGACTTTTATGTAGATCAACTAACGCTTGGGTTAAAATTGTTTATACTAGTAATAGCAATGCAGTATAAGCAAGCTGGTGAGGTATAGTTGAACGAGTAGATGCAAAGTTGTTGGTTTAACTAGAGCACTGGGAAACACGAAATAAAGCCTTAACTCACTTATACGCGAAGTGACGTCAAACAATCCTCTCAAATGGAAAACGTAATCTGTATGGTAAATGTTCCGATGAGATGATCAACAAAAGAGCTTCTATCATGTTTACTTGGAAGCGATGTTATCGCATTTAAGAGGCTTAGCTTACCGTATCAGTTCATGTGGAAGCTAGAACTGGATTATTAAGAAGTTTCAATTAATATCAGAAGCGCATGACATTACAGAGTTGGAACTATTCGGGATTAAAATATCATTTTCATGTTAGCTCCTTTAGGGGTGGTCACCTGTATCACCTGTCGTCCCGTTGGTCGTCGAGTGACTCAAGCGGGTACTTGCAACTCTTCCATTTTTCCCTATCGCGTGCAAGAGTAGCCCAGTGGGTCCTCCTCGCTCTAGGAATTCGCTGAGCATCATATCTGTCTTCCATCGCTTTCGTGAAGAAATCGGACCAACGGGTCAGTGGTCTTCCTTCAGAGCGCTTGACGTCCCGAGGAATCCAGTCGGTAACGGCTCTCGTCCATCGGTTGTCGTTGAAGCGCATCACGTGTCCGGCCCACCTTATTTTCGATATCCTGGCGTGTAGGACGGCGTCTCTGATTTTGATCGTTGACGTAGGTCGGAACTTCGGATCCTTTGTCTCATTTGCGAAATACGGGATACTCCTAGCATCGACCTTTCGACTGCGCGTTCGATAATCCAAGTGATCTTTCATCCTGCTTACGTAGCGACCAGGTTTCTGCTGCATACGTGAGGGCAGGGATAATTGTCGAGTCGAAAAGGTGGGCACAGAGTCGGATGTTCTTTGTCCTCTTCACTACATCTTCGATGCTCTTAAACGTTCTCCAAGCCGCTCGTTTCCTCCTGCTCAACTCTGGGGCTAGGTCGTTCATCATGTTGATTTCACGACCTAGATAGATGTAATTGGAGCATTCGGAAATTGTCGTTCCGTTGAGCGTGAATGGGGCATTAGAAACCCATCCGTTCCTCACGAACATTGTTTTCGTTAGATTCAGTTGAAGACCGATCTTTCCACAGGCGTTATCGAAATCAGTCAACATTCGTTCCGCTTGACTGATGTTTGGTGTTATGAGAACGATATCGTCAGCAAAGCGAAGATGGTTTAATTGTCGACCGTCAATTTTCACTCCCATTTCGTCCCATTCTAATGTTCGCATGACGTTTTGTAGGGTGGCAGTGAATAGTTTTGGCGATATTGTATCGCCTTGTCGAACCCCTCTTCTTACGTCAATGGTGATATTGTTGTAGAATGGAGATATTCTGGTCGTGAAATCTTTATAAAGCTCACGAAGGATCATTATGTACCGAGTAGGGACGCCCTGGTTATCCAGAGCCTCTATAACCGCTTCTGTTTCCACTGAATCAAAGGCTTTTTTCAGATCGATAAAAGTGAGACAGAGTGGTTGTTTGTACTCTCGCGGAACTTCAATGAGTCTTGTGATCGTGTGGATGTGGTCTATGGTACTAAATCCTTTTTGGAACCCTGCTTGTTCGCATGGCTGTCCTTCGTCCAGTGTTCTGTCAATCCTGTTCAGGATGACTCGAGTAAAGAGTTTATAGACAACGGACAGCAAGCAGAGTAGGGGTGGTATGTTGTTAAAATATATATGATGAAACGCGCGTAACCGACGAGCGGCACATAACATATTAAAACTTGATACAATCATACAAATTATATCATAATGTTTTAAGAGCGATATCTCAGATATCAGTTGATCAAAAAGTTTTATTCCCTCTGTTTTTTGCACCGTGTGCTATTTTCAGAACGAATTATACAAATTTTTAAAAGAATGAAGACTGAAAAATGTGTGAAATTTTCAAAAGTACAAAGTGATGTTGCCTTTCTGTTATAATCATCATGACCTGAACAATAGCTGAAAACTTTGAGAGATTTTCGGGATAGAGGTCAAAGGTAGTGGCTTAGGTTGTAACGACTGAACGAGGTGACGGGGTAGGGGAACTACTTCATAGCTTCAAATCAAATTTTTCGATGGTTGCATTAAGATGAAACATATGTGGATTATCCCTTGCCCTAGCAAAGTAATGAGGTTAGGCTAGAGAAATACATATTCAGATATGTGCTAACGAAACCGAAAATCTCATCTGAACTCCACTCAACACAAATTTGCAATGTGTATATCAGCAAAAAAAAGCAGATTCTACCGCAAAATCACTGTGGAAAATACAGATATCGATTTTAGTAAAAATTTCGTTGCCTAACACAAATTTCTGGCTGCAGCACTACTCATCCGGTTTTCGAAACATCCTTTTATAACGCTGTAAAATCCAGAACAAAATTATGTTTCATACGACCTTGCTTTTTTTTTCCTTTTCTCGCTTACATTTCGCTGGCAAAACTCCTTCCTTAGACTGCTAGCACTCTTTCGATAGCGCAAGTCTAGAAGAACTCAATAAATGAGCCTGCTTTTTGAGAAAGTTCTACGTATAGAGCTGTGGGAGAAGCAAAAGATTTGTGCTCTGCACCCTCTCCAGTCAGAGCTCTTTCTTTAAACTATTGCTAATCGTTCGATGACGTAAGTTTCAGTGATTCCAACCCTTTGCTTATTTTGTGAAAAAGGCCGTTTCACTACACCGTAGCAAGGAAAATAAGATCAACTCTCACATAACTGGCTAGCTTGTTCACAAGCTAATCTACGCGTGGGACATAGGGGGTGGGCGAGGTGATCGATCGATTGTTCAGATACGTCGAATGCAGCTTTGTTATACAATTGGGAATCTTTTCTCTCTTTTGAAAGAAACTCCGGATATACAATTGACTCAGGTACTACGAAAACCTTTCCATACGTTTACATGATTTTCGTGTTTCCAGCAAGTTATGCGCATGATGAAAATGAAGGAGCGCAGCGGGTGTGAAACATGATTTTATTCTGGATGCTTCAACACCATAAAAAGACTTTCCAAAAACCGGCTGCGTAGGATGTTGGGTAGAGATTTAAACTTTAGAATAATTGCTAACACTCCTATGGAAAATGTCTGGACAGCTAATGAGGTCGAATATCCATTTGTTCCCATGTAACCAAAAAGTAGAAGAGCAGCAGTTTATGGCAGAAGCTGCAGAAGCTGGGAAGAGCATTCGCAAAGCCCAGCGAGGCTTCGCCAACTATAAGACCAAGATGATTGCACTCCGATACCCTGACGGGACACTTACAGCTTCCAGAAGGGCTATGGAGAAAATCATCCACCAGTACTACTCGGATCTCTTCGCTAGCCATGTTCTCTTACCGTCATATAAATTGAAAGAGGACGAATATGTCGTTCCACCGGTCCTTCCTTCCGAAATCCGACATGCTATATCGTCGGTGAAAAACAGAACAACACCTGGTCCAGACAGGATTAGACCAGAACACCTGAAGAACCTGCCGCCAGTTTCTCATCAACACCCTGGCTCGGCTCTTCACTCGCTACCTGTCAGAATGCAAGGTCCCTATTCAATGGAAAACCAGCAAGACCGTATTGTTGTTCAAAAAGGGAGACCTTCACGACATAGGCAATTATCGTCCAATCTGCTTGCTGTCCGTTGTCTATAAACTCTTTACTCGAGTCATCCTGAACAGGATTGACAGAACACTGGACGAAGGACAGCCATGCGAACAAGCAGGGTTCAGAAAAGGATTTAGTACCATGGACCACATCCACACGATCACAAGACTCATTGAAGTTTCGCGAGAGTACAAACAACCACTCTGTCTCACTTTTATCGATCTGAAAAAAGCCTTTGATTCAGTGGAAACAGAAGCGGTTATAGAGGCTCTGGATAACCAGGGCGTCCCTACTCGGTACATAATGATCCTTCGTGAGCTTTATAAAGATTTCACGACCAGAATATCTCCATTCTACAACAATATCACCATTGACGTAAGAAGAGGGGTTCGACAAGGCGATACAATATCGCCAAAACTATTCACTGCCACCCTACAAAACGTCATGCGAACATTAGAATGGGACGAGATGGGAGTGAAAATTGACGGTCGACAATTCAAACCATCTTCGCTTTGCTGACGATATCGTTCTCATAACACCGAACATCAGCCAAGCGGAACGAATGTTGACTGATTTCGATAACGCCTGTGGAAAGATCGGTCTTCAACTGAATCTAACGAAAACAATGTTCATGAGGAACGGATGGGTTTCTAATGCCACATTCACGCTCAACGGAACGACAATTTCCGAATGCTCCAGTTACATCTATCTAGGTCGTGAAATCAACATGATGAACGACCTAGCCCCAGAGTTGAGCAGGAGGAAACGAGCGGCTTGGGGAACGTTTAAGAGCATCGAAGATGTAGTGAAGAGGACAAAGAACATCCGACTCCGTGCCCACCTTTTCGACTCGACAATTATCCCTGCCATTAACGTATGCAGCAAAAAACCTGGTGGCTACGTAAGCAGGATGAAAGATCACTTGCCGTTATCGAACGCGCAGTCGAAAGTCGATGCTAGGAGTATCCGTATTTCGCAAATGAGACAAAGGATCCGACTTCCGGGTGGGAAGTGGTCAGACAAGGGGAGGCCGCGGAGAGGGAGGGTGGAGAGCAGGGGGGGGAGGAATCTCAGGGGCAAAAACTGGAGGAGTAGGGGGGGGGGGGGGGAGAGGACCTTATGATGTGGGTATGGGATGGGTAAGGGGGGAAAGAAATGGAGTTGAATTAGAGATGGGGGGGGGCCGCGAGAAAGACGACAGAGGGAACAGGAGAAGAGGGAGAGGCGCCGCCCGGCCGAAGAGACGGGCGTCGCAGGTAAGGCGAGCGGGTGCGGGAGGACGCGGCGGCGCTAGAGCATCCGGCGCGGGAGTGTAGACGTTCATCTGTTGTGATGGGGGGGGG
>JAHQIW010005625.1:0-49530 GCA_019055375.1 Parelaphostrongylus tenuis
AATGTTCATACTTGAAGCGCATTTTTTGCTCGACTCGGCTCTGTGGACAGGTTTCCATCAAAAGTTTACTAATCATTTGTTAACAGGACTTCTGGTGAGTCTGAAACTATACTTGATTTCAATATGCCTACTGTTACTGCAGTACTATTGGTACAAAACAAAGTTAGTACTGCAGTACTATTAGTACAAAACAAAACAACAGGGTTTGTTAGATTTTTTATATTTGAAAAGGGGGCTGTCCAATGAAAGTACAAGATTGACGATGAAGTGAAACTACTGACAACTGATTCATGGTAGTTAACCCTAACTGAGCCCAATTTGCCATGAAGGAGTATGTTAGATTGCATATCATGTCATCTGTGGTATGTAGTATAGTTTGTCGTTCTGCATGTATACATTAAAAACTCTGGTTAGTGATAAACACTATCACTGGACGTTTTGTGCAGAAAAAACTCAAGATTACCAAAAACTAACAGCGACAAAACGTCGCGCATGGAGGAGTAAGCTCGGAGAGGATTTTATATGAATTCCTCGAAGGCTCCAGTATCACATGTAGGGTGCGCTCGATCGCAACTGCCAAATCTTGATTCTGGCAGTGAAGGCCTGAGCATGCTTTCCGGAAGCTACTCATCTGCAAAGGTACTATTGGTATTAAATTTACGTAGGCTAGAATCTAACATTATTAAAAACACTTACGATTGTTTCTCATTAGCTTGTTCAGTCTTTCATTGAATAGAAGAAGTGGGGCATCTCTCTGATTGTGATACAGCATAGTGACTGCTCATGCCTACAAGATAGGATAATATTTCTCAGCTCATTCGCGACGGCGGCCATTTTCAGCTGGTGAGCGATACGGCCGGCGACCAAAAGCGGCTAGTGTTGCGTATTTAATGATGATCTAATGATTTCGTGATGAAGTTTAGATTTATGCAGCCACTGAAAGATGTTTTGTTGTCACTCAAAGATGGAATATCTCTGAAGATACTTTAGCGAACTTATTTTCACTAGAAACAGCATCGAAGCTTCCTAAAACCTTGCATTCTTCGTCTGGAAAACTACATTCTTATGGAGAGGACAAATTCCTATCACTAGTTTTATGTTTCTTGCTAAATAATTTATGCTTAGTCATATGTCAATCTTATTCATTCCTTATTTCCTATATCAACATTAATTCGCCCTTAAGCATTGCTTTGAATCATTAGCAATCAATTAATCAGTTAGATTTGCACAGCACTCCACATTATTGAATATGCTGTAAAATCAATTAGATAATTAGTTTATGAAAGAGAATATTGTTAGATGAATCTTTCACATTTGTTTCCACCATTATCCGCGGCATCGAAAGTCATTCCAGGTTAAAGAAACAAGGAACACTATTTAAAATTTTGGAAATAACGTCCCAAATGCATGCGAAGCTACTACATCGACAACTCAGAAATTTCTCGTTAGTAAGAGCATTTGATCAGTTGCATTTACTACTGAATATGAAAGAGACTTCAGGCTATCGACACTGCTTCCAAGCTTTTCGTACTGACATTACGTGCTTTACTCATCACAATTCACTTGAATGCCACCTTCGTAATTTCTTGTACCTCTTTCAGTGTCCATCTTTCCATGAGTTTCATTGCAAATTAGAGTATCTGAGTTCTTCTGGTCCTACATCTGCTTTTGTGGATGTACTCCTCCACCCATGGCCAAAGTGAGTTAATAGTCTTCTGCGTGATTTACTGTCCTTTGCCGACTATGGCACTTGAAAGTAGAATTTTTGAGCTACGGATGGCGACGAAAAGGGCCTAACGACGTGCGTTCCAATGATGATCTGCTTGTTTCGTGATGGAGTTCAAATTTATATCGGTATTAAAGGAGATTTCATTGTTACAAAGAGAGAAAATATTTGAATAAACTTCGGAAAATTTATTTCTAATAGAATGATAGCCTAGGCTTTCAAAAACCTCACATTTTACACGGAAAAACCACATCCTTATGGAGAGGACATTTCCCACCGCTTATTTCGTGTTCGCTAATTTATTTATGCTTATTCATACTTATTCTTATTCATGCCCTTTTCGTCGCCGTCCGTATAGCTCGCCTGTATCACTTGTACCACTTGTCGTCCTGTTGATTGTCGAGTGATTCAAACGGGTACTAGCAACACTTCCATTTCTCTCTATCGCTTGCAAGAGTAGCCAAGTGGGTCCTCCTTAGTTCAATAACTCGCTGAGCACATATCTTTCTTCTATGCCTTTCGTGAAGAAATAAAACCATAGGGTCGGTGGTCTTTCTGTGGGACGCTTGATGTCCCAAGTCGGTAATAACTCTGGATCGGTTGTCTTGAAGCGAATCACGTATCCGGCCCACCATATCGATGGTAATATCCTTGTAGAATAGAGATTTTTTGGTCCTGAAATCTTTACGTAACTCACGAACGATCATTGTGCACCGAGTAGGGGCGTCCTGGTTATCCAGAGCCTCCAATTCCGCTTCTGTTTCCACTGAGCCATAGGCTTTCTTAAGATACATGAAAGTGAGGCAGAGCGGTGGTTTGTACTGTCGTGAGACTTCAATGCGTCTTGTAGTCATGTAGATTTGGCCTATGGTACTGAATCTTTTTCGGAATCTTGCTTGTTCGCTTGGCTGTCTTTCGTCTATTATTCTGTCAATCCTGTTTAGGATGACTCGAGTAAGGAGTTTGTAGACGACGGACAGCAAGCAGATTGGGCGATAATTGCATATGTTGTGAAGGTCTCCGCTTTTGAACAGCAACACAGTCTTGCTGGCTTTCCATTGGTTAGGAACCTTGTATTCCGACAGGTAGCGAGTGAAGAGCCGAGCCAGGGTGTTGATGAGAACTGGCGATAGGTTCTTGCTCTGGTCTAATCTTGTCTGGACTGGGTGCTGTTCTGTTCTACCCGACGATATAGCATGTCGAATTTCGGAAGGGAGGACCGGTGGAGTGACAAATTTATCCTTTTTCAATTCATATGACGGTAAGAGGACATGGCTGGTGAAGAGATCTGAGTAGTAATGGTGTCTGATTCTCTCCATTGCCCTTCTGGAAGCTGTGAATGTCCCATCACTGCATCGGACCACAATAAGCGCGGTCTTGTAATTGGCGAAGCCTCAATGAGCTTTGGGAACGCACCAAGTAGTTATGATACTCGTCGCGGTTATGATCCGACTACTGCCCGATTCTCGCTTCGGTGCAGTTTTTGGGAACGTTGCGAAATTGCATCCATCCAGCCATTGACTTACTAAAAAACTGCACGTCGAATGTAAAACTCAATTTTATTTTCGCTGCTACAGCGCAATAAAAAGGCATTCTCAAGAGATAAGCGTAATATTGGAATTAATGAATTCAAGGCATCGAACTATTTGTCTGAGAATTAAGGTATGGAAGGATAAGTCTGAGATAAAATCGAAAAACTTTTACTCTCCGATGGAGTGAAAAATAGATTGAGATAACTGATTTGCAATCGAAATTCAAGTTGCAAAAGTATTGAGCAGTTTTTTTTTTCGTTTTTAATTGGTGTTGTTATACTATATGGGATAGGATGTAAGAATGCCACGATGCAACAAGAGATATTTGCAAAATTCCATCAAATGCTGAGAGAAATTTTTTCGTCAAAAGATTTACATTGGAAAACTGTAGTGTGTGATACAATAAGTTGGTCTCCAGATAAATAAAATAAATGGTTTTGTACTTCAATGACAATTTCGTTCATGAAAGACTGCTAGTTACCCAAGATTTCTAGTGTTTAATGCTGGAAAAAATCACTATTAACGTGTGAATAGCCTAAGTGTCAACACCTTTTCTTGGCTTTCACGAATTAACGGAGCTTATCGGAGTGTTAATTAGCAAAGATGCACAAAAATGAGAAATTAATGGCTCTCACTTAAGTCACATGAACAACCATGAACGATACGAAGCAATTTTCGAAAAAAAAAAGAAATTCACCGGGCTGCGTTAACGGACAATGGTGTCCGGAGTCGTAGGATTTCGTGTTAAGCCGTCCACGGATTCAACCTCGAAGAACCTCATGTGATATCATTATAATTTAGCCTTGTAAATTCAAACGATTCAATAAGAGGAAAAACAAAGTGATACAACATTGAAAGAACTTACTGTATTAATGGTTCAGGGTAATTTTGGAGCGTGGGCAACTTGTATAGAGCTCAGCGCCTTCCGACCAATCTTCGCATGAGACGCCAAGCAAATGACGCAGGCTGGTCAAGACAGGCTTTCGGAACTGACGTAATTTTGCACCATTTTTATAAGGCTGCGTTGAATAATATAAGCTCTCGGCGTTGATTAATCTCTGAGGGATGCGCCATGCATTCGACTTCAATTTTTGATTTCGTTTGGGGTGATTGAATGCACATCTGGCCTTTACAATGACTCGCCGTGGCCCCCGCTGAACCGAGTCAGTGCTACTTATACTCCTAGACAAGTCTGAGACCTGTCTGGTAATAATTTATCGATCCCGGAGGGATGGATGGCTTGGTGAGCCATGTGCGCGAGATCGAACCAGTGACCTCCTGTGCGAAGCAGGGCACCTCTGACCACTGCGCCACATGCGCTCTAATGCTGCGTTACATGGCCAAAAAAATTTTATACCTTTTAAGTGTTTCAAGGCCGTCTTACGTAGCTTTTTTTGTAACACAATGCTACTAAGTAAACAATATCTTGCGTTGGGTTTTGATATCTTGAACATTTACATTGGTTTTGTTCACATAAAGGAATAATTAATATTCGCTCAACTTTGTAACGTGTTGAGAAACAAGAGAGGCAAAAAAGTCATGTTTTTCCTTTCAGTCTCTTTACGACAGCATCCGCTCTTTTCTTCCTTTCTGATGGCAATATTTTTGTGGGTGGAAGTATTTCTCTGTTCCCTTCTCAATGACAGATTTAAGGCGCTGACAGAGTTGATAAATGGTGCGTCTGATAGACTATTATGTTGAAGGTCGCTAATCGAAAATGCTCTTCAAATTGTGGGACATACCTCCCTTCTCATCATGTCACATATTTCGGAATGTAATTCACTCTATGAGTACTATACAAGCATGCTATAGGCTATCAAGGTAAGTTCGTGTATTAACTCTTTGAATTCGACGCGTACACCCCGCCATCCCCGCCTCGCCGCGTATCGTCAATTCCGACCTCGAACTCCAGCTGGTCGCCGCGTACGGCAAGGCGAGGATGGCGGCGTGCCTCGTTGTATGAAGAGAGTTAAAGTGAACGCAATAACCTCAGTCACATTCAACATATAGTGATGGTTGTCTCTGCAATCTTATTTACTTTTTTTCTTTAAAAATGGAAAGGGGTTATGTCTTCGTGGCCAAATGAATTCACATATTTGGCTATGATTATATATAATTCGTAAAAATATTACCAAGCACCAAATTGATTTTTGAATAGCTGTCAGTTTAGTTTTCAACAAATTTTTTTCGAAAGGTCAAAGCCCCTATAACAAATATCAACCACGTGTGGATGAACTTCAATGAAGACGGATGATCAGCAATAAGGTACACTATTGATCAATATTAGTGCCTTTATACATATATCATTCATCTTTACGGTAACAGATGAGGACTCGGAACTTTTCATAAAGTTGTTCGTAATTATTCGGAACCCTAAATCTCGGGGAACTCCTGTACGTGTTTCTTTGCAAGGCCTTCTCACAGAGCGGTAACATTGAAAATGAAATCGTATTCACACGCACCGCACGTTATCATACGAATTTTTGATATTTATTTTGGAATTTTATTTTAGCTTCGTATACAAAATGATTTAATTTTCTATAGTTTTATTTTCTTATACTTAAATTGAAAGTTTCGAATTTGTAAAATATATGCAGGACTTTATAGGACTCTAATGGAAACGAGTTTTGTTCCCGAAAACGCTCTTTCTTCAAATGTTTGAAATGTTATGTGCCGGTTTGTAACCGGAATTTGCTAATTTTAGTTGGTCATCTACAAAACTGAAGAGAGCTATCGGAAGGACTTTGGAGGATCAGTCGTTCTCAGGCCGTCCACAGGAGGCCCAACTGATCATGCGCGCCGTAAAGGAAATTGAGTGCACAACACAGCCCGTTCGGTAATTTTATCACTTATTGGCAAATCTAAAACGTTCGTCTTTGAATCCTCTATGTGAGGGGTAGATTCCTGAGGAACTGACTGGACGAAAAGGCACCGTGCAGCTGGCAAGGCTGTAAGGCCGAAACACTTGTATTCCACTGCATAGGTGCTTATAGCAGACCACATACATCACTCAAAAATAACTATCAGGCATACTACCTCAAGATTTCTATGAAATAGTTGGAAACACTGTTAATGAAATGGATCAAACGAGAGGTAACATAATACCACGTAAACGCTGATTTAACATTAAGTACTCTATCTACTTAGCGGTTATGATCGCGACTGGCATAAATTTTCAGCTTTCAAAGGAAAAATGATACCAGTGTAGTGGTCTTGGTGATGTGGTGGTAGCATTCGCCCCGCTAAGAGTGAAACGCAAGCTCAGTCATTTTCCAAGATCCAAAATCTTGCAAATCTCTCTTGTTGGAAGTATATTAGGTTGGGAAAAAGTTTCTCAATACCAGCTGAAAATCTGAAGTAAATACCTAAATCCAATTAAAAACAACACTAATTATTTTTCAAAATAAAGACCATTGTTATCCACAGTCTTCATCCAACGATTGCAAGCTTCCTGATTGCTCGAATGGGGTCATTTTTTGGGATGTCAATCAAAAAACTCCTGACGTGCCTCTTTAACTTCATCAAATGTTTGGAATAGGCGCCCACACAGGATATGTTTCATTGAGCGAGAAAAGACCATGCTTGTACAGTGCAGCATCTTGAGTGTAGAGATGGTGCGACAAGACCTCGACTCTCTACAATCCATCAAACTTTTCCTTAGCCTTCTTTGTGGTACGAGATTTTTCATTGGCTTGCTGAAACAGAGCGCGCTTTCGACGAATCAATGACGAACACTTTTCCTTTAGTGCATACTAGATTTGTTTGTACCAGTTTGCCACAGTCACATGGCTCACAGTTTCTTCATTTTCAACACGAAAATTCTCCTTCGCTGCATCTCTTGTCGAGAGCTGTCGCATCCAGTGATTGCATATCAGAACTCGAAGCTCAATTTTGCCCATCCTCATCATTTAATATCCGAAGAGTGAATTAAAATTCAATACACCATAACTAGGGTTCTCATGGAGTTTTCATGTGAATATTCGTGAGATATTCACATGAATTTACAATAATCGATACTGTGTGGAACAAACATAAACTTGAAATTTTCATGGGTGTTAAGGAACTTTATCATTACATCATATCACTGATGAAAGCGGATCAAGAAGCAGTTCTTGACGACTCCCTAGAACCCTTCTGATTCCCAGAATCCTTCTCTATATGAATTAAATTCCCAGCCATTGATTCTGTAATAGTTATGAGCAACGTGTAACAGGTGTCGTTTCTCGCCCTCTATAAGCGGACACGAAGTGCAATGTTCATTCCAATGATAGCTAACGTTTTGGTGACTCCGCCTTCTTCAGGTAACAAAACTAGGTTGAAGCTCAGTCTGATCAAACAAATTTCTTACTGACCCAGCAAAAAACCGACCTACATTCCAACTGCATGAGAAGAAGTTTCTGACTTGTGGATGTCTGGAATTTATTCAAAATTCTTCAAGAGCTCTACACGCCATTGTTTTTGATGGACCCATTCACAACCTTATGGATACTAAAGTGACTATTTTCAGAGTCACCCTTAGAATTTATATGTAGACTGTGTTTCCAATCACATATATTGATCCAAGATCTGATAGAAAACAGGTCAAAGCATGAATGAAAGCAGAAAAAGCAAGCTAGATCAATCAAATGAACCATATCTACGAGTATTATGCGTCTCACTCATCACATCTATGCCTCTCGCGCGCATACGCCTTCCATGGCAGTAATTTCCATCCAACATGATGGCGGCTGTGAGGCCCATCTGTAATTTTGAAACTGTCTCCATCTGGGAATATAGACATTTGAAGTTAGCCACAAACATGTACTTCCATCGTTTGGATAGTCGTATTTGCATTTTCATAGAGTTCACTAAACTAGTCTTCTGTCCATCTGTTATCTGTTTTTTTACTATGTGTTCAGTCTCTTTAAATAGGTTTCGAAGATTTGAGTTGCAGAAACGGTTCAAAAGTCGTGAGTGCTGGCCGAATTTTGGAAGACATCTTTCCTGCATTTTGCGATTTGAATGTAAATTTAAACGAGGTTGATGGATTAGCTCAAATCTGTGGTATGACAGAGCTTCAGGGCTGAAAGAGTGGATAACAATATTAAGAAGGACTTTGTTAAAAACATCAGAGATCCATCTGCCATATTCGGACCTTTCATTATGAAGCAAATAACGGACACCGTGTTCACCGTTCCGATTTATTCCTTCGAGATCAAGTGCTCCCAGCGCTATGTTATGCATAGTTCATCCACGTCAATGAGCCTATGCGCCATTCACAGGATACCTGAACGAACTCTTGTTAGAATTCAATCAGCCGTTACAACGTCCACCAGGCTTGAACAGCTAAGATTTTCGAAAACTATCCTATCCTCGAGATCCAGAACACATACGTCAATAGCGAAACACACTCAGTCCTGCCAGATGATAGAAGGATGAAAATAATAGTGAACACTCAGAGAATGCAAGCACCACCACCCAAACGTTGTGCACACGTGTTTGTAGCTAACGTCACCGATCTGCTTGCGCTGTTGCCAAAGCGTTTAGGACTGCGATATAGGCTTTGCATACATCAAGTTTGAAACATATCACCACCATGAACGACAGCTGCACGAGTGAGAAGCGAATGTAAGCGAACCCAGGCTTTAAAGCAGGTTCAATTCTGAGCTAAGACTAAAGCCTGAATCGAAGTCTAAGCTTGAGTTAAAGCGCCAAACTTGGGACACCCTCAAGATTAATTATTAGCACAAAGTTGATGCTTGGCTTCGTATGATTTTGCCGCGTGAAATTTCTTATTGTGGCGACAGAAAGAATCTCAAACCTGTGTTTCGAGCCTTTATGTAACAGTTTTGAGCAATAAGAGCAACATAACGATAACCGAAATGCGTAGAGTATAAATGATCATGTAATGTAATAAGCCAACATAAAAATATGTGTAAGAATTCACTGAAATGAGAGCACAGATCTGCGGTAGACTGATGAAGTAATATGAAGAATAAGTACCGCATAATGTATAACAATAACGGAAAGTGTATTGATAACATATACACAATGCATCCTGTTACACTAAACAACACAATAGTCGAGGATCCTGAATGCAGCAATAAGAAAAGTGTAATGGACCAGTTACTTGGTACAAGTACAACAAAGGCAGAAGTACATTAAAGAACGTCTCGATATAAACAAAGAACGATATCTTCACGTCTCGTTTAGCCTATCTTCTTCACGTTTCATGTGCTTTCGTAGCCCAGTTGGTAGTGGAAGAAAGCAAATTGATTTTTTTGAACATAATTTATTGAAAATATAATAACAAATATAAAATAAGCTTCTAGTACGAATCGGACATTCGTAATTATTTGTCGATTGTACAGTGAGTATTCATTTCGAACGACCGCATTCACTTCTTCAGATCGTTGAGCTTTGAGGAATTTTTTCTTTCATTTGGCTAACTTCATTATTGTGCTGGGAATTTTCCTTTAGATGCTTACTATAACCATTTCCCACGTGATCCTCTTGAATGAGTGCCTCGTTCGAGCATCGTTCTTTGATTATTTGTTGCTTTTTGGGTGTTAAAGAAAAAATACGGGTATATTGCCAATGTTCTTGAGTACTCTGATAGTCGAAACTTATAACTCAACACAAAATCGCTACTACAAAGCATTTGCATTGAAAGTCATTTTACCAAAACTCTGTTTTTAAAAAAGAGTACCTGAAATCTTTCTTGCAGAGTCTGAACGTAAATTTTCTGCCCTTGACATTTTCCTCATAGTGACGTAGAGGCTGCTCACGTCTACACTGTTTGTAGCATTCCGAGTACGTAAAGATGCTCCCAAATGACAAAGTACGAAAAAATCGTCTCAACTTAATCTAAACAAGCACATTAGGGAAAATTATAGCTACATATGACAAACTTTGTCATAACCAATATGTGTTTCCATGACGTACTGCCGCAGGGTCTCTTCTTCATTGGAAATTCTTTCGCAAAAAAGGAAAAGAACAGTGATTAAAGGTTTCGAATGAGGTTATGAGAAGGTATGATTCAATAAAATACTCACTAAGTGCAATCAAAACATAAGTGTATTGAGGTCTAATTTACATAAAATAAAAATTAATTTGCCTTCTTTTGTTTGATCGCTTCAAGCGGTGGTATGATGTTCAAAGTATACTCATTGATTTAGAGCGATTTGCAAATCTTTTGCGTCAGGCGCGACTAGAACACGCACCTCGCTCTTTTCGGGAGCGCGTGCTCTATCGCTTACACTACTGACGCCCATTTTGCACACCAGTCTTTCTACGCTCATAAAGTGAGAGGTGAGGTTCTAGTCCCGACTACGCGTAAATTTTGCACGCCCTCTACATTAGTGGGTATATTTATAACATTATACCACCGCTCAGAGCGGTTAAACAAAAAAATTTCATTTGACTTTGATACCCAATACCTGTCAGTGTAATTCGCTTCAATGTCGGGGCCGACTAGCCGAGCCAGGCCGTTGACGGCTGGCGGCTGACAGATGGATGCGCTGAATTGTGAAAAGATTGATGCGCAGAATAGCCGTCAGCAGTGTAACAGATAGAGCACGCGCTCCGGGAAAGAGTGAGGTGCAGGGTTCCAGTCCGGCCTGACGCGAAAATTTTGCACATCACTCTACATTATTGGGTATATTTGCCTTTGATAGCCGTTTGCCTTATCAACTCCCATTTACGCTTCTGCTCTCTCAGCATCTCGTTCATAATTTTTGAACGCTCCTCCCTTATTCCGTCTGTGCTTCAACGTTTGCTTTCAATTCTCACTCCTTTTTTCACGAATGCAGACAAGGTTTTCGTATCTTCTTTCATTGGAAAAGAGTGAGAGAAGCAGAAGAAATCCGCTCAGGTGTTGTATATATGCTATAATCTTCACTTCCATGAAATGTGCAATCTAACGATGTAATCGTTTTCCGTTATCGCGCATTTTGAAGGAAACTTTCTTGTTAAAAAAAGACTTCTTTCAAAATTTTGCTACTCAATCAAAGACATAAATTTAGAAGAATCGAGAAATGTACTAGGTCCTTTTATAGCGTGGCATGATTTTCAAAAAATTACGTTTCATGGGCCGTGCTCTTCCATTAATATCGCCTTTAGATTTCGTTGACTCCTTCCTTTGAACTATTACTAACCATTGCAGAGCGTATATCTTGAAAATTTCAAAAGTATACATGCTTTTTAAAGAAACCTTACAGCGCTGCAGCGAAGAAAATAAACTGGTGTTCCAAGCGTCGCTCAATGTAGCGCTTGGGTCCACAGGAAAGAGCTTCTCCCCTGGACTGTTGACAGTTATTTGATTTCATAAATCTCAAATGTTCCATACATACATTCGTTGTAATTTCTTCAGTTTCGTATTATGTTCAAGCTCAAGAGATTGTCTCTCCCACATATCTTCCTCCTTATGGATCTCGCAGCGATTTTTCGTAGAGTACATATAAAATGCCACGAAGCCGTTGCTGATGGCAGTGGCACTATTAGTCTTTTTCCCTATGATTATACAAAGCCGTGTGATGCCATAAAACTCGTGCAAAAGAAATTATTAATCTTTGTACACCAACGTTTTGAAAAAAGAGCTTCTTTTCCGTGACACTGAATCGCACGAAATGAAACTCTCTGTCAACAATCAGAAGTATGTTGATGCTGCTCGAACTAACAATTTTCAAAGCAACATATTTCCACAGGTGATAGATGTCGCAAGACTTTGAACGGCGCGGTACTTATCAGAAACACTGTCAGCTTTTCCATTTCATACGTAGAAGAAGAACATCCATAAGAGACGGCACGTGATTTTTCTTGACGATATGAGAGAATTCATTACGAATTGTCGAGCACTGCATACTGTTCACACATTCTAGACTCACTTAAGCCCCACATACTCTTCATCCGTATTTAGATGGAGTTTTGAAGAGATGAACTTATCGAAAAAGTGCTAATAAAGTTTAAAAGGACAAAATAAAATATAAGAGACCGACTTTACAAACCATAGTAACACATTCAGCATCTCCAGGTTTTCCGTAATTAGCAGCGTCGTTGCTAATTTTTGACGGAGCCGACAGATCACTGTAAGAAAATTGGAACACTTATTACGCTTATGCACCATAACAAGAAGAGGAATCTAAAATACATGTGAGAAAGGAAGTTTGTGGCTTCAATCGAAATAGAAGGACTGTAAAGTTATGCAGACAGAAGGCTACGAATTCTAGTTTCATAGTTTCATGCCAGATGTTTGTTAGATTTTTTATCTTCGACAAGTGAGCTTTCCAACTTTCCAGTAAAAGCACAAAATGACAATGAAGTGAAGCTACTGACGATTGATTCATGGTAGTTAACTTTAGCTGAGCACAATTTTGTCACGAAGGTAGTAAGTTAGATTGCAAATCATGTCATCACTGGCATGTAGTCTGGTCGGTTGTTCGGCATATATGCGTTAAAAATCCTGCTTAGTGAAATTCACTTCCAACTAGACGTTTTGAGCAAAAAAAAAAACCTCATAATTTCTAGAAACTAACAGCGACAAAAAATTGCGCCTCGAGGAGCCAACCCGTGAAGGACTGTAGACAAATTCGTCGAAGGCGTCGCTATCAACAGTAGCATTTACAGGATCATAACTCCTGCCAAATCTTGATATTGGCAGTGAAATCCTAAGCATGCTTTTTAGACGCCACTCATCTGCAAAGGTACCAAGGAAACTAGATTTAAGTAGACTATAATCTGACATTATTACAAATACTTACAAAAAATTCTCAATAGCTCGTTCATTCTTTTATTGAACGAGAGGTGTGGGACGTCTCTCCGATTGCGATACAGCATAGTGGCTGCGCATGCTTACAAGACAGAAAAATATTTTTCAGCTCATTCGCGACGGCGGCCATTTTTGGCCGGTGAGCGGTACGGGCGGCGGCAAAAAGCGGCTAGCTGCGCGCGTTTCAATGATGATCCAATAGTTTCGTGATAAAGTTTAGATCTATGCAGCCACTGAAGGACGTTTTGTTGTCACCATAAGATAGAATATCTCTAAAAATACTCAAGCAAACGTATTTTCAGTAGAAACAACATCGAGGCTTTGTGAAAAACTACATCCTTAAGGGGAGGACAAATTTCCATCGCTTATTCGTATGTCAACATTTATTCGCCCTTAATCATTACTTCGAATCAATAACAATTGAATAATCAATTAGGTAAATTTCATAAAAGAGAATCTTGTTAAATGAATCTTTCACGCATAATCTCCCCCTCCCATTATGCACGGCACAGAAAGTCACTCCAGTGAATGAACTATAGGAAACACTGATGGGAATGTTGAAAATAACATCCCAGATGCATGCAAAGCTACTACACAGACATTGCTCAGTAATTTTTCGATTATAAGTGTATTTGAACAGTTGCAGTTTCTACTGAATTCTAGGCGAGACTACAAACTACCGACACTGGTATTACGTGATAAATATATAATTTAGTAGATAAATATTGAGTGAATAAAGTAAACGTGGTGAGTATTCGTATCTTCAGTTTCAGTGAAAAGGAGTGATAGAAGCAGAAGAAATTCAATCAGGTGTTAGATGTAAACTTCCAATAGTTTTCATTTCCGTGTGATGCAAGATTCAATGACTTCGTCCTTTCTGTTACCGCGCTTTTTGAAGAAGCTCTTTTGCTGAACAATGGTTTCTTCTAGACTTTTGCAAGTCAATCAAAGGCATAAATCTCATGAAATCCAATATGTACCTGGCCTTCCTACATCGTGGTATGATTTTGAAAAATTATGCTTCACACGCGCCTTGTTCTTCGATTATTATCGTCCCTACATTTCGTTGAAAAAACCTCTTCCACTAAACTACTACTGACCATTATAAAGCGTATATCTTTGAAAATCAAAAGTATACTTGCTTCTCCAAGAAGCCTTACAGCGCTGCAGCAGAGAAAATAAACTTATGTTTCACAAGCGTTGCTCAGTGCACCGCTTATATTCACAGGACAGAGCTGCTCCCTCGGATTATTGACAATAATTTGATAGCGTAAATCTCAAACATTCATATTTGTTTTTGGTGACATTTCTCCAGCTTCGTACTATGTGCAACCTTGAGATTTTCTCTCCCACATATCTTCCTCCATATGGATCTCGCAGCCACTTCATTTTACTGCATATATATAATATCATGAAGCCGTTCCTGATGGCAGAGCTACTATTGGTGTTTTTCCTCACGATTAAACAAAGTCGCGTGATCCTATGCAACTCATGCAAAAAAAATCATTTACCTCAGTATACCAACGTTTGAATGAAAGAGCTTTGTTCTCGTGACACTAAATCGCACAGAATCAACCCTCTGTCAACGGTCAGAAGTATATGAATGCTCCTCGAACTAACAATTTTCAAAGCAACATTTTTCTCCTAGGTGATATAGCCGCAAGACTTTATAAAGCTCAACACCTGTCACAAACGCTGTTAGCTTCTCCATATATACGTACAAGAAAAACAGTTATAAGAGATAGCATATGAGTTTTCTCAACGATACGGACATTTTATTACGAGTTGTCGAGCATTGAATAATGCTCACATATTCATTACTCACATTTTTATCTCCAGGTTCTCTGTACTTTGAAAAATCACTTTGAAGATGTAGGTGAAGTCTCCTGGAGCATCACAATTTTGTGTGTGTGCGAATACACGTGCACAAGGAACAATTTTTGCCCTTGCGACAGATCACTGTAAGAAAAGTGGAACACTCATTACTCTCATGAGCCATCATTAGAAGGAAATTCTGTGGTATATATATTAAGAAGCTTTTAGATTCAATCAAATTTAAGAGATAGTAAAGCTATGGAGAATGAAAGCTAAGAGTTCTAGCTTCGGGATTCCAGAACAAAGGTTTGTTGGAATTTCCTTAGTTTCGAAGAGTATGCTTTCCAACGAAAACAACTTCTGACCATCGCTCTATGGCAGCTGACTCTAGCTGAACTCAATTTTACGGCGAAGGCAGCATACTGATATGAGAATCATGTCATCTGTGGCATGGAGTGTTGCTAATTCTCAGGCATCTTTATGTCAAAAATTCTACTTAATGAAAACTATTTCAGTCGGACGTTGTGAGCAGAAAAAAGCTCATAATTTCTAAAAACTTACAGCGACAAAAAGTTGCGCCTCAAGGAGCCAACTAGTGAAGGATTGTAGATGAATTCCTCGAATGCGTCAGCACCAGCTGTAGCATTCATAAAAACATAACTCCTGCCAAATCTTGATTTGGTCAGTGAGAGCTTCAACATGATTTTCAGACGCAACATCTCTGCAAAGGTGTTACTAAAACAAGGCATAGTAAAATAGAATCTGACATTATTACAAATGCTTACAAACTTTTTCAATGAAACCTCTATATCTGCGCGAAACTGAAGGACTGGAAATGCACATGCCTACAAAGGACAACATTTCTCAATTATTCTGAATGTTTATTGCGAGATTTTATAAACAGTCGATGCCATGGATGATCTGATTGTTTCGTGATGAAATTTAGATTTTTTTTTCTCTGAAGGAGGTTTCATTGTACTAAAAGATAGAGCATCTGTGAAGAGACTTCAGAGAAATTATTTCTAGTAGAGAGAGCTCCAAAGTTCCCTTTAATTTCACTTTTCAAGAGGAAAACCACATCCTTGTGGAGAAGAGAACTTATATCACTTAGTTCGCATTTCATGGTAATTTATTTGTATCCTTTACTTTTTATGTCGACATCAACGCCTTTATACGCTGCTGCGCATCAGTTAAAATCAAATAATCAATTAGATTTCCAGTGATAAAAAGTGATGTGCAAAAACATTTGCGTCAGTTGGGATTCGAACCCACATTTCACCCTATCCAGGGACGCGTGATGAACGTCGGATAGGATGAAATGTGGGTTCAAATTCCACCTGACGAAAATGTTTTTGCACATCACTCTTTATCACTGAGTACATTACGAGATCTCACCATCGCTAAAAGTGGTAAAATAATAAAAAACCCAATCAGTCAGATAATCATTTTATAATATAGAACATTGCTCCATAGATCATCCACGTAACTCTGTAAATTTTCGATTATAAGTGCACTCCAGCAGTTGCAATCTCTAAATTATAGGAGAGACTTTGAACTATGGACATTTATTCTAAGCTTTTCGCACTGATTTTACGTGCTTCACACATTTTATTACAGTTGAACATCCTTTTGGGGGCACCGTGGCCAGGTGGTTATGATGCGCGCTGCGACGCACGTAGAGTTAAGCTGCACTTCTGAGCTCTCTCCGGCAATCAAAAATAACTCCTTACGGAACGCTACAGCCAGACTATTCTCGCATTTGCAAAGAGTCTCGCTCAACCAGTATTCTACGATATTCAGGAGGAAGACGATTATACGAACTTAATGCAAGAAATACTGAGATCCACACAGTGAAAAAGATCAGGGAACAATAAAATGTCAAGTGTGAATGTCGTCTTTGTGGTTTCCTGTGCCTCATCGAGTTCCCATCTATCCATTCTCAACGAAAGGCTTGGAAATCCCTTCATGCTGCGTACAGTAACCTCTTGGGAACCATATGGGTCATATTGACTCATGGTTCATTTCGCGCACCAGAGTTTTCTACGGCGCACGTATAAGAATGGAATTGCGAGAGGGATTTTCGCAAAATTAGGGTCCCGAGAAAACTTTATCACTATTTAATGAACTAAAGAGGTTCCTGTGAAGATTACTGTGCAATCTGTAATTAAAAGAACACAATGTGTCAATAAACAAACTACTTTTTGAACCTTCCCAAAAGCGAATGCTTTTCCAACCGTTATTCAGTACTCTGCTTCTTTTTTATAGTTTATGTTTAGCCACAAGTGCTCATATTTCGAGCGCTATCTTGAGAAATAAGCGTAATATTTAGGATCGACGGATTTAAGGTATCGAACGATAAGTCTGAGAGAAAATCAAAAAAGTTCTGGCCTCCGATAGGTTTATGAATAAATTGAGGGAACTAATTTGCAATCTAGATTCAACTTTCAAAAGTAACAATCAGTTTGCTTTTGTTTCCAGTCGCTCTTGTCGTATTGCAAGGGGTAGGTGAATGCAAGAAGCCACAATGCAATCGGAGTAAATTGCGAAATTCCATAAAATTCTGAGAGCAGTGTTTTCAGCAGACAATCTAAATTGGAAAATTGTAGTGCATAGTACAATTACTCGGTCTCAAGATGAATAAAATGAATGATTTTTGCACTTTAATGACAATTTCATCCTCAAAAATTGCTAGTTACCCATGACTTCTTGCGCTTAATTTGGAGAAACCAGTGTTAACGCGTGATTAGCGGAAGTGGAAACACTTTTTCTTGGCTTCCACGAAATTAACGGGGATGTCAGAAGGTTAGTAGGAAGGATACACAAAATTAGAAAATTAATGGCTCTTACTCGAGTCACCCGATCAATCGTGAGCGATGCGAAGGAATTTACAGAAGAACTCACTGAGCTGTCGTTAATGGATAGTGGTCCCCGAAGTCATAGGACTTTGTGTTGAGCTGGCCACGAGCTCAACCTCGTCGAAGCTCATGTCATGTCACTTCAATCTGGCTGTGTAAAGACAATCGATGTAATAAGAAAAAGAGCAAAGTGATGGAACAATGAAAAAACTTACTGTATCAGTGTTTAAGGGAAGTTTTGGAGGGTAGACAATTTATTCTAGGCTCGTCGGGCTCGGCGTCATTTGACCAATCACCGCGCTGGATGCAACGCAAATACGCAGGCTGGTCAAGACAGTTTTTGAACTGACGTAAAATTGCATCATTTCTTCATAATGCTACGCGATGTGTTCATATATTTTTATACTTTTTAGGTGCTTCTATAGGATCTCATATAGCTTCCTTTGTAACACAATGGTACATAATGAGCAGTACTCCACTTTAGATTCCGATATCTCAACTATTTACACAAGCTTTGTTCACATAAGAAAGCACTTAATATTCACTCGGCTCTTTAATGAGTCGAGCAGCAAGAAAGGCAAAATAAAGTCTTGCTTCTCCTACCATTTTCTTTACGACTGCATCTGCTCTTTTCTTCCTTTCCAATAGTTCCCGTGGATGGAAATGCATGAGCGATGCATGTGGTCTATTATAGGGCAACTTAGGGTAACTTAATGGCAGGTGTAAAGAGTTTTGGGTTTTCCATGAGAGGATTGGCTGAACGACGAAAAGTACTGTTTGGCTGACGAGGCTGTTAGGGCCGAAACACGTTTATCGGGCTCTATAAGTTCCCCTATACTAGACCACATGCACGGCCCAAAAAATGATTATCAGACATGCTGTTTTCTTTTTCAAATTAACTTTTGTGAGTGACTTTTCGCCTGTACCAGACGACTAGCAAATTTCCTAGTAGAACAAATGTTTTCTCCTGCCAGGTAACAGCATCAGCCTCAAACAAAGGAGACGATCACCCTACAGTGAGTCCGAATTTTCATTAAATGTTATTCATTCTTCCTGAAAAAAGTGATAGAAGCAGAAGCCACCTTTCTCAGACAACTTTTATTGGTAACCATAAAAAACAGTGGTTTCGGAGACTCTGTAAGATTAATGAAGATTCCAGTTATCATATTGTTTTGCTAATTAGTTCCAATCGTCCATGCAATACGGGTAGTTGTATGAATGCTCTAGTGGTAGAGAATACTATTTGAGTTCAAGTACAATATGCTTGTCTTATACGGAAGGAGGTGTTGAACAGATAGGCGAAACGGGGAGACTATTGTGGTTTGCATAAGAGAAACTTAAATGGAGAGTCGAAAAGTGAAACAGTTACGCATAAGATCGAATAGCACAATGGTAAGGACTTTTAGGCTATGGTGGGAATCTTGCGTCACAGTCAAAAACGTCGGCATGAAAAACTTTCGAGGACTTTCGAATGAATTTAAAGTGCCCAGCTTAATAGAAGGAACGAGTGTGTGAACATAAAAATAATGTGAGATCTAAACTTCGATTTATCCACTATTTGAGTGATTTTGTTTCTTCATAGTGTGTCCAGTGAACGGTGACATCTTACATAAAAATAAGTGTTCTTTTCTGTTAGACAATGACAAATGAAGAAACGATTCCTCCACTGAACAAAAAATTTTATAAGAATGTTAGCATTCAATCAAAAGCTCCAATATCTGACTTTTGTTCCACTTAGATTTTTTTCAAATTTTTTCAAAATCACGCTGTAGTATTCAAGACAAAATCATGTTATACACTGGCTGCGTGTCTTTTATCACTTCGCTGGAAGCACGAAAAACATATGAACGTGCAGGGAAAATCTTGCAGTAATGAAGTCATACGTTTATCTAAAGTTTCTTCCAAAGTGGAGAAAAAACCTCTTATTGAACAACAAGAATAGCATTTTACATGCTCAACGCATCAGCGCCATTGATCGATTACAGTGTTGAAACTAGGAGCAGCCAAACCCTGTCTGGGATTCACGTCATCGAAATCAATGTTAGTACGATGGATAAGCCATTCACCGAGAGATATATGAGCGACAATTCGCGTCGTTTGCGAAACGCGATCTTATCTTTGGTGCTGCAACGCTGAAAGAAATTCTCGGCCTTTACGTAAAATAAGTACATTTTTGTGTTCTTAAAGATGGCTTTTACGTAAAATAAGTACATTCTTGTGTTCTCAAAGACTTAAGCTTTTGAATGATTACTAATAGCTTGGCGAAAAATCTCATTCCAAATTTTTTCCAATTAATAATATTTTCAATTCCAAAAAATTGTTAGTTGCCAGAAATTTATCGTCCTTATTGATGGAACAAACCAGCATTGACGTGTCTGAATCGCGGACAAGAACTTTATCTGGGCTTTCGCGAAATCAGTGGTGGTCGGCAAATGTGTTAATCAGCACCGATGCTAAAAATGGCGGATTAATGGCGCTCCCTCAAGTCATACGACGAAACATCATAAACGATAGGATAATAACCTACCAATAACCTCACTGGAATATAGTTAACAGATAAGTGCGCCTGAGTCACAGGATTCGTTTAAGCTAGCGATGGACTCAACCTCACCGAACTTCACATCGCTTATGATGCCAGTCAAATTCATTTGTAAGAACTCTAACGAAGTCTTAAGAGAAAAAACGATATAGCTTAAAGATGAAAAAACTCACTGGTTAGCAGTTTAGCAAAGTGCTTTGAAGTTGGATGATTTTGCGCTGAGCTCGGAAAGCTTCCGACCACGAATCGCGCTTGGTGCCACAGAAATGGTGCGAGGTGGTCAAGCCAAGTTTTAAAATAGATGCAATTTCGCACAGCTTATTTACAATTTTACACGTTGTGTTCATAGATATTTTATACCCTTCAAATGCTATATGTGGTCTATATGATTTTTTTTTTGTGGCACGATAGTGCAAAATGAGCAATACTCAGCATTGAGTTCCGATATCTCACGTATTTGAACAGGTTTTGTTCACATAAAGAAATGATAGGTCATCATTCATTTAATAAATAAGAGTTGAACAAGAGAAGCAAAGCGCAGTTATAATTGTACATTATGTCTCTTTCCGACAGTTTCTGCTCCTTCCTTATTTTGCATTGGTAACTTCTTTGTTGGGGAGAAATCAAGAAATAGTTCACTAGTTCTGGTCTCAATGAGAAAGTAATAAATGCTTATCAATCTAATCGCACTGAATTTGAACTGCACTAAAGTTCGTAAAAAAGCGGGTTTTCACAAAGTCCGTACTGTTTCTCATTCCATGAGCGCTAATAAACATGCTACACTCATCAAGCTCATGTCGACGTACCAATGTTGATGCTCTCTACAGTCCAACGTAGGTTTTTTTCTTTGTAAACGAAAATGGTATTGTAGGTTCGAATGCACTCACAAGCTCAAATATGAGTCCCTGTCACGAGAGTCTCAAATCCTGAAGAATTAACGGGTTGTCTCACTATTTCTTTCGCATTATAGCTTTTTTAGTTTTTTCTTTGAATTCCAAATCAGGCTATTGCCAAAACTATGGTATGTTGAAGAATTTCCACTAATTTCCTTTATCCGTACTCTGTTTAAACCTTCACAAAAACTTTTTTTTCTGGTCGTTCTAAACTTTCAAGTAACTATTCGACAGTTGAAATCAGAAGAATTTGAAACTTGCATTTTATTTTTGAAAAGGCTTCATTGTTGCGCTGGAAGAGTAGGAATAAAGTTTCATTTCTCATTCAAACATTTCTCGTTGACCAAAGCTTCTTCCTGGAACTTTCAAGAACCAATCCATAATCCAAAACTTGAGGATTCCGATGGTGTTTTTTATACTTGAAACGGACTTCTTCGTACGCTATAACAGCCAAAGGAAGATTGGGATTCGTGAAATAGGATTCGCATTTTTCTTTGAAATCTTGAGAAAACGGAACTTTTGCCTTTTTCCGTGGTTTAACAATCTTCCAATAGAACAGATCTCAGAAATTTTAGTGGCGCACCTTGTTTTCAATATGGATGCACTATTGTGCAACAAAAGTGAAAATGAAATTATGTTTCTCATTGAAGTATTTACCGTTGAGATGAGCTTTTCCTCTAAAGCAACGATTCGATAGCTTAAATCTTGTCGATTCCAGCTGTGCTCTTGGTTTGTGAAAAGGACTTTGTATCGGGCTTTAGGTGCCAAAAAAAATGTTAGTTTTGCACAGTGTGACGTCAGCTTCAAGCTACTGCAGTCTGGAGGTGTATGGATAGGATTTTGCCATATTGGTGTTATGCCAACACACTTTTACTTGTGTGTGAACATGATTTCACAACAAGCGGCACCAATCCACTGCACATGGTTTTCCAGTCAACTGCTTTCTGCTAGTTTTCATTTAGTTCTCTCAATTATGTTCCTTCATGCTTTACTAAGTACTGAAACAGACGCAATCATGTTCCTGCAAAAAATGGCGTGTTACAAAGCCGACGCCTATGCAAAAGGATTATTCAATGAACATTGAGTTCTGTCCACAAAATTTCTGGAAATGTTACAAACATGTTTTGAAGAAGCCTCTTTTGTTAATACACACCTTGCGCGTCGAGTGCAAAACACAATCTCCTTTGGCTGTTACGGCGCATTAAGAAGTCCTCTTTGAAAAAACAAAAACATCATTAGATTTTCCGGGATTTGGTGAATTGGCTGCTTAACAAAAGTTCGAAGAAATGGCTTTGCTTAGAAAAAAATGTTTGATGAAAAAAATTTTTTGCTTTTTCATCGTAACATCAAAGCTTTTTTTGAAAACGAAGTACGCGGATCAAATTTTTTGATTTGAACTATCGATTGATTATGCAAGCATTGAAAACAACAGAAAACGCGTTTTTTTCTAAAATGTCGTCACAGGGCGCGGCTATTCGAAACAATCCGATTCAGCAAAATTCAATCTTCTCTTCGCTGTTACAGTGTAATTACGAAGTCCGTACCAAAAATCAAGTACCTCATTGAAATTCTGAATATCTGATCTGCCGAACGGTTGTTGAGACTTTTGAGAAAAAGCTTTGGACAGCGAGAAATGTTTGAATAAGAAACATGATTTTATTTTGCCTTCTCGGCGCAGTAATAAAGCCTTCTCAAAAAAAATGCGTCATTCAAGTTCTTTTGGTTCAAGCTATCGGATGATTACATAATCACTATAAAAGACCGAAAATACGCTCTTATGGGGTCGAAACAGGTTATGGATAACGGAAAGTGCCAAATTTTGAAGCATTTTGGCTAAATCATTTTTAAAATTCAAAACATCTTTGACAAATATTTGATAGATGTCCACTATTGGTAGGTGACTATCACAAGGTCGAATCGTCAACCTGTTGGATGCAGTATTACTTGATTGATACGTTCACGTATGAATAGTTCACCTTACACTGATTTTTACAATACAAAGGAGCTCATTTTACAAAAGATGCCTCCAAGGATGTTGCTCCAGAGATGTACTATTAATTAATGGTGATGATGTCAGCTTAAAACTCTAATATAACAATCAACATTCATTATCTCCATTGAGGAGCACGCCAATGCTAAGGGTCAGGCATGCAGCGAGAGTTTCGTGCATGCAATTGTAGGAGGATTGTATGAACACAGACAATATTTTTGAGTATTATGTAAGCAAAAGGGGCCATTAGATAAATAATATGAGTAGCTACTTTTTGTCCGCTTAAAAGAGCATCTAGATGAAAGGCTTAAGATCTAACAAAGTTCTTCTCAAAGTACTCATGGGGCGCAAAGTCACAACGGTAACGTTTTTAAAGTGTCTGCTATAATCCTAACACAGGAGTCAAATACGTCAAGGCCCAAAACTTTTGGAGCGTTTTGAATAGAAGCCAAAAATATATCAATGAACTGGAAGGACAAATGCGCCACAGTTGGGCTTGGCGGCTTCTTCCTCTTGATTTTTCGATAGGCGGTAATCCATAATCCATTGACTCATTCTAATATTCTAGTGCAACGTACTGCTAACACCGCTACAAACACCGACTCACAAACAAAATAAACAAAATAAGCTAAACAAAATAAGCCTCTGAGATTTACGTATATTGAGCAGTAATGCCGAGGTTTATAGGAAGTCGGCTTTCTGAACCAAAGTTAGACCAACTACGCCAGTTTGGCGCATGGAACTAGGAGTCTAACGGGGAAGATTTCAAAGTAGAGAAGATCATTTTTACAAAAAAAAATTGAACTTCGGCTTACTAGATCACTGAAGGGTTCTGGATGCGCCTTATCATCGCGTGATCCCACACAATATGTCACAGTGATATTCTGATTTGAGAAAGGTTCACAGATTTGCAAACAACGTAAACATTATACCTTTATTTCGAGTGTCCTATTGAGACCACGCTCAAATTTTATAGATTTCTTTATTATTATTTGAGCAAATATGTCATATGGTCTGGTAATGGGCCCTTGTAAAGCCTGATACACGTGTTTCGAGCTCACAGTCTCATCAGTCGGGCAGAACCCGTCGTCTTTCAAACGTAAGCTTTGTATAGTTGGTTTTTACCGAAATGTTCATTGGAAGGTTCACACAAGGCGGTGACTGTGTGAGAAAACTGTTTTGTCGCAAGTATACTGAGAATATAGGTCTCGCGATTTTTTTTATTGAGGTTAAAAGGTATTAGGGGCGCCGTGGCCGAGTAATTAAGGTGCTGGTGGCGGCGCGCGGAGCCGAGCCCCACATCCCAACTATCTCCGGCAGTCAACAACAACACCTTATGGGCGTATTCAGCTTTACTTTATTGTTTAATTACACTGCTTCAATGCACTCATTTCATTCTCATATTTTTAGCCCTCCCCTTGCTTTCTGTTCATTTCAGCAGTTTCCATTTGTTTGACTCCTGTATTTTGATTAACACCTCTTTCATACTATTGACTAATTTAAAAAAGGGTAAGAGATTAGCACCAGCTTTTGTTTTCCTCCAAAAAGGAGTTGAAATTTATGGGTATTAAGCATGATGCAAAATAAATTATACCCTCGATTGTTTCTTTTACACACTTGGATCTACGAATGAAATGATTAGAAAATTCTATAGGCCATAATTTCTGTTATGACCTTTCTTTCTAATTTGTAAGCAGACTAAACTCTGCCAGTGCTGAAAAACAGAAGTGTTGGAGAAGCCTTTACTTAGGTGAAGCTTACGCAGCTTTGACCTTCAAAGATTGTTGTAGATGCATTCTTCTTTCTCACTGCATTCGCTACAGGGGCTGCCCACTTTGTAGATCGGAACGTCAACACTGACATGTCTGATGGTGCACAGAATTCAAGCTACGTAAGGAGGTTGATATGAACAGATGACTTACGGTTTTCCATATTGACAAACAAATGACAAGAAAGGTCGACCGGGTTTTCACAAACGCTATATGCGCATCCGAGTTTCGTCGTTCCGACGTTTGCCATCTGAAAATGTCTTTGAAAATCTCTCCTGAGCTCGTTATGTTCGCAAAGCGTCAGCAATCAATTGTAACTGAGCATGATTCTGTCTATTTCCTTTGATTCTAAGATTTCTCAACCAAGCATTGTCACCTGGAGAAACGGGATCATCGCGCTATCGTTAGATTTTGGCCTAAGATTGTCGAGACGTGGGCCGTTTGTTGCTATGTCCCACCATAAGTCGTCGATGATCTAAAAGTACAATATGTTATGCGTCAACTAAATGCATTAAATTTGACGAATTTGTCACTATTTCTCTCCATTGCTTAGAAATATGACAAAGTTCGCAAAATGGTGGAAAAAATAAATTATGGGGAGCGTTACATTGTGTCTAATTCCAGTATCTAGAATATGTCACTTTTTCTTGCTCTTCGGGCAGGAACTGTATACCAAAAAATTTTTTCTTTATCTTTTATAGCGCTGCAGAAGAAAGAAAACGTTTTTGCTTTACATCTCGCTAAATAGATATCTTTCTTTAGATTATTAGTCATCATTCGATAGCGTAAGCTTTGATGATTGCAGCGCTGTGATTATTCTTATGGAAACCAATTCAGTTCAATATAGCAACGAAAATAAGAGCGAGTGTCACATATTCGGACAGCTTGTTCACCAGCTAACCTGTGTTCTGAGGATGGGACGATAGATCGATGCCCTGATGAGCTAGACATGTGGGTACAACTTGTTTTTAAATTATGAATTTCTTCTCCGCTCTGTGAGAAACTTTAGATAAAACGATTGACTCAAATAATAGGAATTTTCTTTACACACTCAAGTGCTTTTCGTGCGTCTGGCAATTTGTAAACGTGCCAAAAATGGGAGCGCGCGGTGGGTTTCAAACATAAGTATAATTTGTATGCTACAGAGTTGCAGAATGACGTTCTTCAAAAACGACCACGTAGCGTTTTAACAAGAGATTTATGCCGTCGAATGATGACTTACACTCCTGTAAATATTTTTTTCAGAGAATGAGGTCGAAGAGCCATTTGTCCCCGGATAACTGAAATGAACCCGATTATAATGCTGAACGAAGAAATTTAGGTGTAAGAGAAATCACTAAATGTGACAAAGAGGGAAAACGATGACGTCAGCCAGCGTCAGGTAATATTTTACAAAAGGCAAAGGAGAACTATTGGCTCATAGCTTGTAAGCTCTCTTTTGAAGACTTTACTTTGAAACAGAGTCCTATATTTGGTCACAAGAATTTGTGTAATTTCTAAATATTCTTGCAAGCGAAATTATGAATGGGCTTTCCTAACAACTAAAAGACTTTACCACAACTGTGGAGCATGAAAAACTTATATAAATACTCATTGGTGTAGAGTGGTGTGCAAAGAACTTTGCGTCATCTGCGATGCGAACCCACATTTCACCCTATCCGCAGGAGCGTCCTCAACTGCTTCACTATCGACGCCCGTTTTGACACCATTCTTTCTACGCTACAAAGGGTCTACCTATCCGCCGTCTCTGAAAACCAGAATTTCAGGCAAGCGGTATAAATGGGGTTATTTATTGTTGTAGAAATGTGTTGAATCTCATGAGCTTTACTGAGACCAGTAAGTCTGTACCCAGAGCCCTAAACCTAAGCCGAGGCCTGAGCCTTAGTACCATCTTTAGCTTATTCCTATCTTGTACACTAAGGACATCTCTAAGATAATCGCTAGCTCAGTGTTGATTGCTCGACTTCGTACGATCTCGTTGTTGGCACAGAGTGAGTCTCAAAAATACCTGTGTAACTGAGCCTTTATATAACTTCAAGCAACAAGAGCAACATGATGACATCAGGATTTGTATAGTCTATAAAAGATGAAATAACATCGAAACCAATAATCGAAGATAAAAGCATGAGCATCACCTGTATCACCTGTAGTCCCGGTGATCGTCGAGTGACTCGAGCGGGTACCAGCAACACTCCCATTCTTCCCCATCGCGTGCAAGAGTAGCCCAGTGGGTTCTCATCGCTCTAGGGATTCGCTGAGCATCATATCTTTCTTCTATAGCTCTCGCAAAAAAGCATGAGTAAGAACCTATATTGAAATAAAAGTATAGTTTTTGCTATGAAGTGGTGAAGTGATATGAGGGATAAGTGCCACATACTGGGTGACAATAACGGTTTAATAAGATTAATATGGTATACACTGAGCACATTATCACACACGAATCAATAAATGAGTTATAAATTCTAGATATTGTAGTAAGAAAATTTAAATGAGACAGTTCTTAAGTTCAACCAAGACACAATTACACTGAAATGCAATATATTCAAATGTCTTTAAACTTCACTTGGTGAAGCCTTCAGTAAGCTTCTTGAGTTCCCCTTTGATTGCGTTGTTTTCACCCAGTGATATCTTCTTATCACATCCTGCTTAATTTTTTCGAACTAATTTTTGCGAGTGAGCTATCACTTCTTCTAGACGATTAACAAATCTCCCAGATCTCCTACGTGAAGCATAGATTGCGTCTGTGACGTAGCAGCAGCAGCCTCAGACAAAGGAGACGGCCACACTATAATGACTAAAATGTTCATCGAACCTCTCTCATTCTCTCTGAAAATAGAGCGATTTATCTTCCTTGAGCAATTTAATCAGGACTACCTATGCAGTGGTCTCGGAAACCCTTCAAGAATTGTGGAGATTCCATCAATCATATTACGCCGCTCATCGGTTTGAAACCGCCTATATGACCGCTTTTGCAAGAGAGAAAGCAGTGCAAATGCTCTAGCAGTTAGAACGGATACTGTATGAGTTCAATCATAATATGTTTGATCTCTTGTAAGACATGTGGCGATGAGTAGAAAGTATTCGTTAGATGCCAAGCATGTGGGGAGAGCAGCGCAACGAGGAGCTTCTTCTGTGCTCGCATAAAAGAACACCTTGTTGAGTAGTCGAAAAGTCGGACAAGTACACCTTTCAATCAGAATTGATGAGGATGGCACAGTGGTAAGATCTTTGAGGTGGTGATAGGAATATTAAGCAACAATCAAGAACGTTGGCGCTAAATACTCTATCAACTATTTGGATAAGCTTCAAAGTTAAGGAATGAATAGAAAGAGGGAGTGTTCGAACATAAGGGCTGATATGGCGTCTGCTATTAGATTGACCTTCCAATTTGAGTAAGGTGCATTTCAAAATGTGTCACAGTACACCGTGATATCTTCCATATAATAATCTTAAGAGTGAGTTTCTCTACAATAGTTATTCTTTTGAATAGATTTCGCTCTATATTTTCACCAGATATACGGAATATTAATCGAAGAGTCACATATAGTATAACGTACGTTTACTTGGCGTGGTTTGCTACGAAGCCTAGCACGTCGGCGTGAAGGAGTTCAGCATTCTCACGATCTCTGATACCGTTGTTTACGCATGAAAGAGAAATGTTCTAGAATGATGTACCACTGATACCAGCGAAAGCACATTTTTGATCATTAACATAGAAATCACTTGAAAATAAAAAGATCACAGATAAAAATCAGCATCGAAATGAACACTGTGTGGTTCCAGTAGTTCAGAATTATTGGTAGTACTTCTCTTCGTTTACGAACACAGATGATTAGGTATGACTAAAATACTATGAAGCAATTATTCACGAAGTCTAGCGACGATAAAACTTATAGAATTGCAACATTGATCAAACACTGTTGCTTGGTTGTGTGATCAAGTATTCGTACAGTTAAGAGTTTCCCAAACAAACTAAATTTTTTCAACCAGGAGGGCCAGTTTCCAAACGTACTGCATAGTGTGCATCAGTGTGAAGTTCAACTGAGTGTAATTACGATGGGGATCGCACTACCGGTGTACACGGTCATCCGAACACTTAAGAGACTTGTTCAAGAGGACGCACAATAAATTTCGGTGTTCGACTCATTGATGTTCTGTGAGTAAGCTTTTATTGAATTTTGAAAAAAACAACAAAACTATCCGTTGTAACGCAACCATCAACGTCATTCTGGCCGAGTGGTCTAAGGCGCTGCGTTCAGGTCGCAGTCCTCTTCGGAGGGCGCAGGTTCGAATCCTGCGGATGACAGCACTCTTTGCGCAATGTGGTTGTTCCGTGGCACAAGAGCAATAAACACCTAATTTATTGATGAGAGGTAATCAAAACTGTTTAAAAATACCATTCAAAGTGCCTCTGAACACACTTCTACTATCTCTCAAGCAACAAATCATATCGCTTTGTGCACAATTTTCTGAGATTTCTCCTAGTACCATCTAATCCAGGAGAACGCTATTGAAAAAATGTGCCATATTATAGCATTTTCAAACTATTTTTCACACAATGGGCTTCAAGATAAGTATAGCAAATCTTTCGTCATTATAATTTGAGCCAGCATGTCATGTGATCTGTTGAATGGGCCGACTCATAGAGAGCAATACACTTGTTTCGACCTTAGTCCATTTAACAGACCATATGACGTGTTGGCTCAAACATTGACGACAGAATATGTTGAAAATTGAGCATGGTCTTAATAAAACAGTTGAAACGAAAGGTTCAAGATAACAAATCTACCTTACAATTTTGTAACATTTCCGACTACAAAATCCTTTGGTTACCAAAAATTTTTAGTGTTTGTTGGCATCCACCGAACCAAGGTAGACGTCAATATGGTTAATTGACGAAGGTGCACAAGAATGGGGAATTGATAGCGATTACTAGAGTCATAAAAGACCATATACGATGCAAAGTAGTAATCAAAAAAACTCACTGCTTAGTAGTGCGCCAATGGAGTTCGGAGTTTGAAATCCTTATGCTGAGCCCCCGTCGAGCTCATCTTCACCGGAGTCGGTCGCGGTGTTACTCAAATGAAGCGCTGAATACTTGAGAGATGCTTCGAAATGACAAACGATAGATCGTCAGAATGCAAAAACACTCACCGAGCTAACACGTAGCGGTAGACGCTCGGAGTTGTGTTTAGCTCATGACGAGCACATCCCTGACCGACCGCCCACCGCGCGTGATGTCGTCCAAATGCCACATCATATTCGGGTTTACTTTCGAAACTGACACGATTTTAGCCGTTTGTTTACAGTTTGACGTGATGTGTTCATATGTACGTAAATGACCTCTAAATGCATCTATCCGGCCTCGTACGGCTGTTTTTGTAATACCATAGTGTAAAGTGAGCAAAACTGTGTTAGATCCTGTTATCACAGGTGTTCAGACAGGTTCATCTACGCAAAAATATCAATGTATGATCACTCAATTCATAATCAATCAGAGACCATGAGATACAAAATGTAGCTACACTATTCTTTGCAACCTTTTTCAAAACATGTGTCACTTTGAACTTTTCTATTGGTAATTCATCATGGAAAATAAATAATACACAATGAGTACTATACGAACGAGCTTTGCTTCTCACTTCTCTCATTGCCATTCCTCCGCACTAATTTCTACAGATGTCTGTCTCCAGGAGAAGAATTGGACGTGTGGTAGGCGAGAGGATGATAATTTATGCTCTATGAATAAATATTCTCCTACTGAACAAGCTGCCACAATGATGCATTGAACAGAAAACGTTCTTTTTTTTACCACAATCCTATCAACCTGTAAAATGTTCTTGCCGTAATACGTGATTGAGCCCTGTTGCGGTCCCAAAAGACGGCATATGGGCAATAAGAAGACTATGATCCAAGTAACTTGTCTTCAGTGTTCTCTGCGTATTACCAATCACTATGAGCATTATCGTCAATTACCCGAAAATGTGTGAGCCAACACTTGCTTGTAATGGCTGGTGCAGTAAACTGTTGAGTTTTGAGTTAGTCTTTGACACATAGTATTTACCATCTCGAAATAGAATGCTCGATTTTGCGATAATTCGCCACACAGGTGCACTCGATTGCACATTGGCTGGTACTTTCATCACAATCATACCTTTATCTCGAGTGCTTTGTTTAGACCACGCTCTGCCCGGCTGATGAGTCTGTAAGGACGAAACACGTGTCTCGGGCTGTACAAGAGCCCTTACCAGACCACATGACAGGTTGGCTCAAATAATAATGAAAGGATCTCTTGAAACTTGAGCGTGGTCTAAACAAGGCACTCGAAATACGCTAACAGCCTAAACACACTACTATCTCTCAGGCAACAAATCAAAATCGCTTTGTGCACAATTTTCTGAGATTTCTCTTAGTACCATTTGATCTAGGAGAACGCTGTTGAAAAAATGTGCCGTATCATAGCAATTTTAAACATTTTTTTACGCAGTGGACTTCAAGACAAGTGCAACAAATCTCTTGTCATTATAATTTGAGCCAACATGCACATGCTCTGCTGAATGGGCCGACTTATAGAGCCCGATACACGTGTTTCGAGCTTAGTCATTTAGCAGACCACATTAAAGGTGGCTCAAATAATAATGACAAGATATGTTCAAATCTGAGCACGGTCTTAAGAAAATAATCGAAACGAAAGGCTTGACATAACAAGTCTCTTTTATAATTTAGTAACGATTCCAACTCCAAAATCCTTTAGTTACCAAAAATAATCGTGTCCATTGTAGAGAAAACCAGCACTCACGTGCCCACAATGGCGAATGAGTGAAGTCTTCTTGTTGGCATTCACCAAACCAAGGTGGTCGTCAATTAGGTTAATTAGCCAAGAGGCACAGAAATGGGAAACTGATAGCGCTCAGTCGAGTCATAAAAGGCCATAAATGATACAAAGTAGTAATTAAAAGAACTCACTGTGTGTTAGTGCGCCAATGGAGTTAGGAGTATGCTTATGCTAACCTCCCGTCGAGCTCATATTCACCCGAGTCGGTGGCGGTGTCACTCAAACGGAGCGCTAAATACTCGATATGATTCGAAATGACAAACGATAGATCGTCAAAATGCAAAAATATTCACCGAGCTGACACTTAGCGATAGACGCTCGGAGTTGTGTTTAGCCCACGACGAGCACATCCCTAACCGACCGCGCACAGCGCGTGGTGCCGTCCAAATGCCACGTCATATTCGGGATAACTTTTAAAACTGACACGATTTTACCCGTTTATTTACAGTTTTACGTGATGTGTTTTTAAATACGTAAATAACTTCTAGATGCATCTATCCGGCCTCGTATGGGTGCTTTTGTAATACCACAGTGTAAAGTGAGCAAAACTGTGTTAGATTCAATTATCACAGGTGTTCAGACAGGTTTATCCCACGCAAAAATATACTGGCATGAAAATAAAATATATGTAAATATGATCGCTCAATTCATAAAATCAGAGAGCAAAAGAGACAAGATGTAGTTACACATTTCTTTGGAATCTTTTTCAAAACATCTGATAATTTCTACTTTTACATTGGTAAAGTCATCAAGGAGAATAAATAATACACAATAAGCATTATATAGAGCTTTGCTCCTCACTCCTCTCATCGTCATACCTCCGTACTTCTTTCTACAGATGTCTGTCTCCAGGAGAAGAACTGGACGTGTGGTAGGCGAGAGGAAGATAGTTTATGCACTATGATTAAATATTCTTCTACTGAACAAGCTGCCACAATGATGCGTTGAACAGAAAAACGTTCTTTTTTCACCACAATCCTATCAATCTGTAAAATTTTCTTGGCGTAATACGTGATTGAGCCCTGTTGCGGTCTTAAAAGACGGCAAATGGGCAATAAGAAGACTATGATCCAAGTAACTTGTCTTTAGTGTTCTCTGCGTATTACCAATCACTATGAGCATTATCGTCAATTACCCTGAAATGTGTGAGCCAACACTTACTTGTAATGGCTGGTGCAGTAAACTGTTGAGTTTTGAGTTAGTCTTTGACACATAGTATTTACCAACTCAAAATAGAATGCTCGATTTTGCGATAATTCGCCACACAGGTCTTTCCACGTAAGCAAGTAAAACAACTCACGTTAGGATAATAACTGTTTATAGCAATAATAGTACAATGAGGCGATGTGAAGATATGTAGTTGAGCGAATATGCACGAACGAAGTTGGATAAATAAGTGAAACACTGGAACGTTGGAACTATAGAACTACCTTAACTATCCACGGTGTATAGTGGGGTACGGCTTACATACGGAATAACGACGAAGGCTCTACCTGATAAAGCACAATACTAGGAGGAACACAGAAGGTTACAGGCGTATATCCGCAGGAAAAAAAGGTTTCGAGCACAGGAAGCTATACGTACACACTATGATGAGAAAGCAACGAAATGTCTGTAATGTGAAAGCGATGTTATCGCATCGAGGAAAAAGTTATGGGAAAGCAATGGAACAACTTGAGGAAAAGCTCATGTGAAACTAAATGACATCTTGGGTCAAAGGTTCAAGTGTATCTAGTTAGTCTAGAAATTTCACAACAGTATGGAAATCGGACTGTTCGTCGAATTATTCCCATCTTCTCAGCTGCTCTTTGAGATGATGGATTAGTCTGTGTGTTCAAGCTGATTATTCACAAATAGAACATTAAACATTCAATGATATACAGTGGAATTGAGCATGACTAAAAGGAAAACAGTACTAGTGTGATGGGGTAACTACTATATAATTCTTGCGTGCACATATATCATGGTTTTTAGATTTTCTCTTTAGTTGAGTCTCGTTTGCACTCAATTCTAAAATCATTATTTTCTACCACTTCACGAAAAGTTTCTTGTGTATGTGTCACAACTAATACCAAGTAATCAACACAGAACAATCACATTGCGCAAAATTGCTGTCATCCGCAGGATTCGAACCTGCGCCCTCCGAAGAGGACTGCGACCTGAACGCAGCGCCTTAGACCACTCGGCCAGAATGACGTTAATGCTTACGTTACAACGCATCGTTTTGTTGTTTTGTTTCAAAATTCAGTATAAGCTTACTCACAAAACATCAATGAGTCAAAACACCGAAACTTATTTTGCGTCCTCTTGAACAAGTCTCTTAAGTGTTCGGATGACCGTGTACACCGGTGGTGCGAGCCCATCGTAATTACACTCAATTCAACCTCACACTGATGCATACGTCTGGAAACTGACCCTCCCGGTGGAAAAAAAGTCAATTTTTCGGGAAAATTTTTGGTGGGGCGAATACTTGATCACACAGTCAAGCAAAAGTGTTTGATCAATGTTCCAATTCTGTAAGTTTTATCATCGCTATACTTCCTGAATGAATGCTGCATAGTATTTTAGAAATGCCTAATCATCTGTGTTCGTATGCGAAGAAAAGTACTACCAATAATTCTGGACAACTGGAATCACACACTGTTCATTTGGATACTGATATTTACCTGTGATCTATTTATTTTCAAGTGATTCTATGTTAATGAATACAAATGTGCTTTTGCTGGTATCAGTGGTACATCACTCTAGTACATTTCTCTTTCATGCGTGAACAACAGTATTAGAAATCGTGAGAATGTTTAACTCCTTCACGCTGACGTGCTATGTTTCATAGCAAACCGCACGACGTAAAGTCTCACTCAGATACTGTAATGGCGAGGTGCGTCTCGTGGGAAAGCAGGCGCGGGCAGGTAACACCCATGCGCAAATAATGGCAGCGTTGCATCTTGCAGGAAAGCGAAAGCGCGACGCCGCTTCCTTTGCAACAGCCGGTGTGAAGGACTTGAAGCCTTTTCGAAGTTGATACGTTATTGGCCTACTCACGTTTGAGCGTGTGGCTCTGACGAGGCGAGCGATACCATCGAAACGTACGTAAACCACAGACGTAATAGGTTGGGGAAAAAGTTCTGAGAAAATGCGTATAACTTTTTTGGGTGTCGGCTACTTCTTGTGTTTTTAGGCTCATTTGAAAGCCAGTCTTCTCCCGCGTTGACTGGTTTGTAATTTTTCTACTTATTTCAAGTTAACAATCGGGCAAATTGTTGATGATGCACGAATGGCTATTGGGTTCAAATGCAACGATGGCAACGCATCAATCTGGCTTAGAGCGAAGACAAAGTCGCAGAAGTATGGTGTACAGGTGGTTCAAAAAGTTTGACGAAGGTGAACAGAGTCTGGAAGATCAGCCGCGTTCAGGTCGTCCAAAAGAAGTTGATCGTCAAGCTGTGCTTGAAGCGACTGAAGAAAATCCCTCTTTAGCAACTCAGTCATTCATTTCCTCAACAGCGAGAAATTGGAATTTTATGCTCGCGGAATTGATCTTTTGCTGGAGAAGTGGCATGAAGTACTAGAAGCTATGGGCGTGTACTCTGACTATTAGTTTCAACTTTGTTCGAGTGTAATAGGTGGACGAATAAATGTTTTCACAAGCATTTTCTCAGAATTTTTTCCCCAACCCATTTTCAACCTCGAAAAGTCTTTTATCATTGCACAGTTTATACTGAATGTTTTTAGCGAGTTTTAGAAACAGTGAATGGAAATATAGAGGCTATTTTTCATCTCGTGCAGAAAATTTCCAATCTTTTAGTACTGCCATATCTTCTTAGTGTCAGCTACACACCACTGTTTTGCATGCGTATTGCTCCGTGAACACCCTTGTCATCTAATTTCCTGTGAAATAACTGCACTTCACTCTTTCAATGTTATTCGACATGCAAACGTTCAACCTATGCCACTTGAATGGCAAGGACCCTTATAATGTCATATCTTAGGTTTCGACTGTTATTGAGACTTTGCTCAAAGCAATGTAATCTGATAACATAATCTGAGCTTTTCATGACGTCTGTTATGGCACTTATGCCCTCGCAAAGGATTGGCTGAACCGAAAGGCACCGTCCTACTGATGAGGCTGTAATGCCGAAACACGTGTCTTGCACTGTATAAGTGCCATTAGAGACCTCGTGAGACGCTCAAGATATGTCATCAGGTTGTATTGTTCTGAGCGATGTCTCAAGAACACTCGAAAGGAAAATGTACGACTGTGCTTTGTGTGTATTAGGTCGTTTGAGAATTAAGTCTTAAATTTAGCATACCTGAAGTGGCACATCTAAGCTCAGAATAGCTCATTTCCATTTAAATAAGAACCGTTACGATCTAAAAAAGGTTATAATGCTGAGACATGTGTCTTGCACTTGCATAAGTGCCTTAACAGACCTCCTAAGATGCTCGAAATGTGTCTTCAGAATCTGAAACATTTTCGTAAACGAGCAATGAACTTATCTTTCTTTTCGAGTGTTTTTTCTGTGAGACAACACCTCAAATTTCAATTTGTCTGGTAATATTTTTGAGCCACGCAGTATGGGGACTGGAGCACCCACACTAGATTGGCAAAAGACGAAAAAGGGTAATTTCCTCGACTGGCGAAAGCGCAAGATCGAAACATGTGTATTGGGCTCTGTAAGTCAGCCCTCATTGATAGACCACTGCCATGGTTGGCCCAAAAATAATTGCCAGACAATAGGCGGTGAAGTTTCAAGGTAGCTTTGTCATTAGACTGCTTTCTCCGATTGTTCCAACTCAAATGTCATCGGGATTTCAGAAGAAATTTATCTGTGAGCGATATGCTGGAAAACTCGGTCAGTGAAACAAAGTTTCATAGCCCAGCCGGCTCAATTCATGGAACGTCGGCAGTGCGACTTTTTCCCGACTAAGAACGATATCTACGCGGCGAATCGTTAGAACCTCGTGATCACCTATCTTTGTTCCATTGAGCTGGAAACCTCAAGTCCTACATAAGCGGCGAATGAATTGCCTTGATTTATCGCGTGATCATAACTCGGATCTATTTCTCATTCACTTCAAATCTATACAAGACAAATGGAGAAGCCCCAGTATCTCCTTCGAATATTAGATATAAAATTCTCTTTCGTATTTGATTTCCAGTTTTTTTCCGCTCATTACTCGCGCTGATGTAGCACAATGTGTGATGTTGAGTTCGAATTGAACGCAGGTCAAACTACACGTTGTCATTCCCAAATTTACAGCATTACAAGTCACTGAGATATTCTATGACATAACAACTACAAATACAGTAACTCTAATGGTGTAGGCTGTGTGCTCAAATCCCCTCCATCTAGGAGGCCACTGTAGATCGTTGAGACTCAGTTATAGTGACAAATTACTACCCTTGATAAACATTGCTGTCGTTGATTCGATTCTGGTTACAACAGTAGCATAAATTTTATTAAGATAGAAGTCATCTACCATCTTTGCAGACTAAAAATGTCCAATCTCTTACGAAACCATAATAAATACCAAAAAATCCAATATCAATCAATTGATGTGGTTACTATTGAGTAGCTTGTCATATACGAATTGATTAAACTAATATTAGTGCACTGGAATATTAACTAATATTAGTTGACAACACTTCATGAACACTTCAGCTGATCTCCTAATACTTACACTTGAACACAAGAGCATAAGTTTCACCGCGAAGCATTGGACATTCAACTAATTGAGAAATACATGTAAGCTACAGCAAAGTGATAATAATAACAGACTTGCACTTAACTTTGGTGCCGTCACCACATTTGAGCGACGAATCATGCAAAAACTCTACAACTTCTCACAGTAACATTTAATGTGCCGTCTTCACCAGCTGTCGACAAGTTCATTTTAGATAAAAATTGTACACTGACGTCTACCCGCATTACATTATAAATCATTCATAGATCTGGTCTCATTCACAGAATGTTCAAACGAGGAAAAAACGTTGGCTACCGGAGAGTGGTCGCGAGGAAAGTAGGCTGGACTAATGGCGAATTACAATATTCATCTTGCAAAGGACTTCGGTATTCTGTCAAAGGGTCGTCACAAACAGAGTGGCGTGCCTGAATTAAGAACAGTGCATTGAATTAGACAATGCACTAATCAATTAAGTGGAGAACTCTATCCGCAAAATCGATTGATATGCTGTAACAGCGGTCGAGTTCCATATCTATGCAGATTATATGTATATGTATATATATATATATATATATATATATATAAAGGATAAGGATAAAGCTCTCGGCGTTGATCAATCCCTGAGGATGCGCCATGCATTCGACTTCAATTTTTAACTTCGTTTGAGGTGATTGAATGCATATCTGGCCTTTACAATGACTCGCGGTGGCCTCCCGCTAAACCAAGTCAGTGCTGCTTATCCTCCCAGGCAAGTCTGAGACCTGCCTGGGACCAATCTACCGACTCCGGAGGGATGAATGGCTTGGTGAGCCATGAGCGCGAGATCGAACCATTGACCTCGTGTGCGACACAGAGCGCCTCTAACCACTGCGCCACATGCGCTCTGTATGTACATATATATATATATATATATATATATATATATATGATATATATTATATTATATATATATAATCACCTGTATCACCTGTTCGTCCCGTTGATCATCGAGTGACTCGAGCGGGTACCAGCAACTCTCCCATTTTTCCCTATCGCGTGCAAGAGTAGCCCAGTGGGTCCTTCTCGCTCTAAGGATTCGCTGAGCATCATAACTTTCTTTTATCGCTTTCATGAAGAAATCGGACCAACGGGTCAGTGGTCTTCCTTTAGAGCGCTTGACGTCCCGAGGAATCCAATCGGTAACGACTCTCGTCCATTGCTCGTCGTTGAGGCGCATCACGGGTTCGCCCACCTTATTTTCGATATCCTGGCGTGTAGAACGGCGTCTCTGATTTTCGATCGTTGACGTAGGTCGGAGCTTCGAATCCTTTCTCTCATCTGCGACATACGGGATACTCCCACTTCGACTTTTCGACTGCGCGTTCGACAACGGATCACTCGAATGAAAGGTATAATATGATAAAAATACCAGCCAGCTAGGAATCGAGTGCGAAAACACTCTGTGTTAGGTGAATGTTTCACCTGACATAGAGTGTAAAGCGTAGGTCGTCGATAACTATATATAAGGAGTGTAACGCTCCTGAGAGAACTGACTATGAAAAGATCGACAGACGACGGGTTCTACCCGGCTGATGAGTCTGTAAGGACGAAACACGTGTCTCGGGCTGTACAAGAGCCTTTACCAGACCACATGACATGTTGGCTCAAATAATAATGAAAGGATCTATTGAAATTTGAGCGTGGTCTTAATAAAGCACTCGAATGAAAGGTATAATGTTTTGATTGTCGACCGTCCATTTTCACACCCATATCGTCCCATTCTAATGTTCGCATGACGTTTTGTAGGGTGGCAGTGAACAGTTTTGGCGAAATTGTATCGCCTTGTCGAACCCCTCTTCTTAAGTCAATGGTGATATTGTTGTAGAATGGGGATATTTTGGTCGTGAAACTTTATAAAGCTCACGAAGGATCATTATGTAACGAGTAGGGACGCCCTGGTTATCCACAGCCTCTATAACCGCTTCAGTTTCCACTGAATCAAAGGCTTTCTTCTAATTAATGAACGTGACACAGAGTGGTTGTTTGTACTCTCGTGAAACTTCAATGAATCTTGTAATCGTGTGGATGTGGTCTATGATGCTAAACCCATTTCGGAACCCTGCTTGTTCGCATGGCTGTCCTTCGTCCAGTGTTCTGTCAATCCTGTTTAGGATGAATCGAGTAAAGAGTTTACACACAACGGACAGTAAGCAGATTGGGCGATAATTGCCTATGTCGTGAAGGTCTCCCTTTTGAAGAACAATACGGTCTTGCTGGTTTTCCATTTAATGGAGACCTTGCATTCTGACAGGTAGCGAGTGAAGTGCCGAGTGTTGATGAGAACTGGTGGCAGATTCTCCAGATGTTCTGGTCTGATCCTGTGTGGACCGGGCGTTGTTTTGTTCTTCACCGACGCCATAGCATGTCGGATTTCGGAAGGGAGGACGGTGGAACGACTTATTCAACCTCTTTCAATTTATATGACAGTAAGATGACATGACTAGCGAAGAGATCCGAGTAGTATTGGTGGATGATTTTTTCCAAAGCTCTTCTCGAAGCTTTAAGTGTCACGTTAGGGTGTCGGAATGTAATCATATTGATCTTCTTATTGGCGAAGGCTCGCTGGGCTTTGCTAATGCTCTTCCTAGCTTCTGCAGCTTCTGCCGTAACTGCTGCTCTTCTCTCTTTGAGGTATTCTTTTATTGCTTCTCTGCAGCGTCTCGCAAGTTCGGAGGTAAGGTTTCGGTTGCCTGTAGCTTGGGCGACTTCACGTCGACGTATCAGCTCGAATGTCTGCTGAAAGAAGCGTCTCTTCGTCATCTTAGGGCCCTCTGCTTTGCCATAGCGCTAACGAGAAGATATTCAACCAGTCGATCGTATTCTTCGTCGATGTTGTCGACAACGGTATCTTCCCAAGAGCCGACTAATGATTTGAATGGATCCCAGTTTATGGTAGTTCTGGGACTTCGTTGTTTGAATTTAGCGGCTTTTTTCTCCTCTCCTCGAAAAACGGAACGTTGCGCTAAGGAGGCGATGGTCTGATCCCGTGTAGAACCTAGGAACAACAGCGACATCGGTCAGGCAAAACCTTCGATTTGCTAAGATGTGGTCTATTTCGCTATAATACTCTCCATTGGGAGACTCCCACGTCCATTGCTGAGAAAGAGGCTTTTGGAATTGCAAGATACCATGATGGTTTGTGTCGTCATGAAAAATTCAGATAGCCTCTCACCCTGTTCATTCCATTCCACTCCGAGGGTCCCTATGTGACGTTCTTCAGACGTTCTTCTAGGTCCAATTTTTGCGTTAAATTCCCCGACAATGACCTTGAAGAATGTATAATCTACTCTGAAGAATTTTTTGAGTCCTTGTAGAACGCTTCGACTTCATCTTTGTCATAGCTTGATTTTGGTGAGTAAGGAACGAAGATGGTCAAAGCCGGCATAGAACCACATCGTTTCAATCTAATCTTCACATACGGGTTGTTAGTTGTTCGAACGTATCAATGCTTACGGTGAAATTCGATTTGACGAGGACGCCAATGCCTTCGACACCTATGCTATCACATGTTCCAAGGAACAGTTCTTCTCTGGTGTCATAAACAACGTAAAAAGATGGCGCCTTCTCGTCTCAGCTAGGCCAATGACGTCGTACCTTATTCTTCTTGCTTGAATCAATAGATCTTCTACAGCGGATTCGTGAGCAAGGGTTTTTGCATTGTAGGTACAGATCGTCATTTTAGTCCGTTCCGATCTTCGCAGTCTAGTTTGGCCCTGAAATTTTAGCAGCCTCTCCGTGCACATCCTACCTGGCGCTGCCGTACCAGGGGCTCTTTCGAGGTCATGGGGATGAGACCCATATTTGTTACTGTTTTTGGCATTTTGATACGCAACGAATAGCTAGTCAGGCTCTAAACGTGGGGGCTGGGTACTCAAGAGTAGCTTGCCAGTCTCTCGAAAGAGGGGGACGAGCTTATTTATTGGAGGCGACTCCTAACCGCCTCCCATGTACTTCCCAGCCCCTTGATTGCAAGCTTTTGGCCGACCTGACTCGTAGAAATAGAGTTTCTGTCAAGTCGGCGCTGCACAAGCAGAGAGCTCGTCCCTGAATTTACTCGCGTCGCTGGGAAGCACACGGTCGCTTTTGGTTCGCGTTTAATCCCCTATCCATCACCTCGGAACGCGCCACGTGCCCTCGCGACTAACCGGGCGGGATCCCTCAAAGAGGCAGGTTCGTGGCAATATAAAACCTTTTTTCAAGTATTTTCTTGAGATCACGCTCAAATTTCGATATTTCTTGTAACTATTATTTGAGCCAACACCTCATGTGGCCTGTTTATGGGCTCTTGCAGAGCCCAATACGTATTTCAGCCTTGACAGCCTCGTCAGCTGAGCAGACCCTTCGCCTTCAGCCAGTCCTCTTGGGGTTCTCCAATCCCGCACTTAAAGTGGGCAAAGACGAACAATTTACACTGCAGTCAAGTGAAATAAATCACTAGATGGGCAGTTCTGTACACTCGACACATGTCATGTTGGCTCAAATAATAGTCATGAGATTATTGAAAGTTCTCGAAACACTTAAGAAACATTCGAAACAAGTGGTATAATATTTCAAAAATTGCAGCCAAGAGCAATCAAGAGTAAAACACTGCCGGTCTAGTGATATCACTTGACAGCGGTTGTAAATCGTTCGTCGTCGCCTACTCCAAGTAGGGGACTCGAGCTTTCCAGAGGATTATCTAGAGACGAAGGGCCTGCCGACTGGCGAGACTGTGAATGGCGAAAAACGTGTATCGAGCTGTGCAAAAGCCCATAAATAGACCACATCATATGTAGGCTCAGATAATAATTATGTTATACATACTTATATGTATATATACATATACGTATATGAACATATATTCATATGTAAATTGCATGTGTACGTATATGTAAATACATATATATTGCATAGTTTGCCTATTAAGTATCTCCTCTTATCATCTATACTATATTTTAGTTTCAAATGCCAGTGGTGGTAGAGAATTACCACTTGAAACAGCTAGTGTATGTTTTTGTGGGTCAATAATTTCATCACATTACAGTTCTGCATTGAGAATTACTCTACAGTTTTATTTCACAGAATAGATACGTCGCGATACCAAGTTTACGAGGAAACCGAAGCGATAGAGCTGCTAAATATGGCAGCAAAAATATGAAAAAATCACAGCTCATGATAAATATATATCAAAAACACAGTTGTCGTGAGTAAATCTCAACTGATATATTTTTAAGAACTGAAAAAAAGCCTCTCCGCATTTGAGTGTGCCAAAAGACACAATTTGATCATGAAAAATTTTTCTGCCAGCTTTTTGAAATTCAGCATACCTTAAATGCTTCATAATATTTTTGAGCTTGCTTGTTCTTATCCAACTTGTGATGCTTATGTTATACTTTTCTATGTTAATCTTTGCTGTCTTTTATCTCTGTCATCGTCTCTTTTCTTCTCTAAATCATGTCTGGGAAATGTGTGATCTCTTTGGATATGATTGTGCTCACGATGCCTATGACGATTATTCTAAAAATCAAAGACTTAAGTAAATACCTAAGAAAACTGAGTGGTAAGCAAAAATACGGCCTCAGGCGGGATTCGAACCCGCGTTTCATCCATAGCGGGTTTGTCCCCGATATTGATAAAACGAGGGTTCGATTTCCGCCTCAGGCCGTCTTTCTGCTCACCACTCAATTCTCTCAAGTGTATACGAAACATCACAACACTGCGAAAAATGCAGTACAAAAGTATAAACTTCGAGTGAAATTTCAAGTGATATTCAAAATTTCTCAGAAGTAGACAACACTTAATGACAGTAGAAATAACAGAGAACCCTTGCGCAATATTCGCGATATTTCTCCACCGTTTCCACTGGTTCTTGAGGTACAAGCTTAGAAGATAAATAAGATTGTGTAGGAATATGCATGAGCAAATTAGCATATATCACGAAATAAGTTATGGTAACTGTTCCCCCCCCCCCCCATAAGGATGTGGTTTTTGCATCGAAAAGTGTGAGGTTTTAGGAAGCCTCGGCGAAAATTTTACTGAGAATAATTTCTCTGTAGTCTTTTCAGATTTTGTCTTTTGTAACGACGAAACCTCCTTTAGTGACGACATGAATCTGAACTTCATCACAGGCTATCAAATCATAAATGGGAAGCGCGTCGCTAGCCGCTTTCGTCGTTGCCCGTATCCCTCGACTGTATCACCTGCTTCGCCTGTCGTCCCGTTCATTGACGAGTGGCTCGGGCGAGTACCAGCAACACTTCCATTTTTTCAAATCGCGTGCAAGGGTACTCCACTGGGTCTTCCTCGCTCTAGGGAATCGCTAACCATCATATCCTTCTTCTATGCCTTTCGCCAAGAAATCGGGCCGACGGTCTTCCGGTGGAGCGCCTGATATCCCGAGGAATCCAGTCGGTAACGTCTCTGATCCATCGGTTGTCGTTGAAACGCATCACATCCCACCCCACCTTATTTTCTATATCCTGGCGTGTACAACGGCATCTCTGATCTTCGATCATTGACATAAGTCGGGACTTCGCATACGTTTTCATATTTGCAAGCAACGTGATACTTCTAGCATCGACCTTTCGACTGCCCGTTCAATAACTCCAAGTGATCTTTTACCGCGCCTACGTAGCGACCAGGTTTCTGCTTTTTTTTTTGTTATCCGGGAACAAATGAAAAACCGATCTCGTTCGCCTAACAAGAAGTCTTCAAAGGCTTAGACTCAAACCACCACCATGAACGCAATTGCGAAAGCGAGAAACAAATGTAAGTGAATTCAGACCTGAGCGCAAGTTCTAATATAAGCTATGGCTTAAGCCCAAGCCAAAGTATGTGCTTAACTCAAAGTATTGAACTGGGGATGTCTTAAGGAATGATCACTAGCATAACGTATAATTCTCGACTTTGCGCAATCTTGTTATGTGGAATGTTTCGTTATAGGCACAAAATGAGTCTCAAACCTGTGCAAAAGAACCTTTATATAACAATTTTAACCATCAAAACAAGAGTTATAGGCCTGCAATAAACCGATGAATAATTAAAGAACAAGTACCATATATTGTAGAACAAAAACGGTACATGAGATTGATATGATAAACACAGGGCAACCTTTACACACAAAACAAAAGAACTCCAAGCAAAAAAAAAAAAAAAAAGAAAGAAAGAACAAAAGAATTGGTGATCCTAGATATGGTAGATTAGAATCATGCAGTCGTTAACTGCAAAAGACAAGTGCACTATGACATGATCTGAATAAATTCAGATATCTCAACGTCCTACTTTGTTTTCCGTGCACCCCCTTCATATGCTTTCTTAATTCATTTGGTAGAAGATGCAACTGAAATGAAACTGGATGTGAAGAAACGAAGTCACTTTGCACAGGATAAATTAGGCTTTCAAAACATCAAAAATTCGTGATTAATCATTAACTAAACTGTGATTTGACGTTTTGGACAAGTGCATAAACCGCTTCGCATCTCAAAGCTACGAAACATGTCATTCATTCATATTGGCGTGTTTCCTCACTATCGTGCTGCGTTCCTCCGTCATTTGCTGGTTCTTTTTTGGCTGCTTAATCAAAAAATCCTTCCCGTGATTCTTGTGTCTGGGCGTCTCGCTCGAGAATTGTCACTTGGACATCTGGATGCTTTCCTGCTGTTAACGAAAGAATACGGGTATGTTTCCAACGTTCTCAAGAACATTGATAGGCGAAACTTGTAACAATAAACAACATCGCAATTACAAAGCACTGGCATTGAATTTCATTTCTTCAAATATTCTGTTTTGATAGGAAAAAAAGTACCTGAATTCTCTTTGGCAACGTTAGAACGTAAATGGTCTGCTGTTGTGAGTATCCTCATGGCGACGTAGAGGTTGCTTACCTCTACACTTTCTGTAGTATTCCGAGCACTTGAAGATGAACCCAAATGGCAATGTACGATAAAACCGTCCTAAACCAATCTAAACAAGCAAATCAGAAAAAATTATGGTTATATATGACAAATTTCGTCATAGCCAATATGTTTTTTCCATGGTATTGCAGCATGGTCTCTTCTTTATTGAAAATCTTTATCAAAAAAAGAAACAGATTAGTTCTAAATGAGGCTACGAGAACTCTGATTCAATAAAATACTTGCTAAGTACAATTAGAATAAAAGGACTATAAAGATGTTAGGGTAATAGACTCTAACCTGCAAATATAAAAAATAATTTCTCTTTGTTAGCCGTTCACATTTTCAACTCCCATTTACGCTTTAGCTCTCTCTGCATCTCGTTCATCATTCCTGAACGCTTCTCCCTTATTCCGTTGGCACATCGATGCCTGCTTAGAATTCTCATTCCTTTTTTTCACGAATGCAGACAAGATTTTCGTGTTCTCAGTTTCTGTGAAAAAAGTCACAGAAGCATAAGAAATCCATTCAGGTGTCATAAACTTCCAAGAATTCTCACTCCCGTAAAACGCACGATGCAATGATTTGGTCCTTTACTGTTATTGGGTTTTCGAAGGGACTCTGCTAGGCAAAGACTTTCTTTAGACTTTTGCTGGTCAATCAAAGCTTAAATCTCGTGGAATCCAAAAACATACTTGGCCTTCCTACAGCGTGGATGATTTTGAGAAAATATGTTTCACACGCACCGTGCTCTTCCATTATTATCGTCGTTACATTTCGTTGAACAAACCACTTCCACTGAACTATCACTAACCACGATAAAGCGTATATTTCGAAAATTTCAAAAGTATACTTGTTTCTTAGAGAAACCTTACAGCGCTGCAGCGGAGAAAATAAACTCATGTTTCACAAGCGTCGCTCAATGTCGTGCTTATATTCACGGGACAGAGCTTCTCCCTTGGATTGTTGAGAGCCACTTGATAGCGTAAATCTCGAAAACTTCACACTTGTTTGTGTTGGAATTTCTTCAGCTTCGTGTTATATTCAACCTCAAGAGATTTGCTCTCCCACATATCTTACTCCTTTTGGATCTCGCAGCGACTTTTCCGTAGCGTACATATATAGTGCCACGAAGTCGTTGCTGATGGCAGTGATACTATTAGCCTTTTTCCTTACGATTATACAAAGCCGTGTGATCCCGTATAACTCATCAGAAATTATTTATCTTCGTATACCTACATTTTGAAAAAAAGAGATTTGCTTCCGTGACACTGAATTGCACAGAATGAGCTTTCCCTGCCAACAATCAGATTTATTTGGTGCGGCTAGAACTAACAATTTTCAAAGAAACATATTTCTACAGGTAATAGTTGTCGCAAGACTTTGAACGACACGGCACTTTTCAGAAACACTGTCAGCTTTTCCATTTCATACGTACTAGAAGAACAATCATAAGAGGCGGCACGTGGTTTTTCTCGACGATGTGAGAGAATTCATTACGAATTGTCGAGCACTGCATACTGCTCACACATTCTGTACTCACTTAAGTCCCACATACTTTTCATCCGTATTTAGATGGATTATTGAAATGATAAACTTATTGAAAAAGCACTAGTAAAGTTTGAAAGGACAAAATTAGAAGTAAAAGACCGACTTTACATACCATAGTAAAACTTTCAGCATCTCCAGGTCCTCTGTGACTCAGAAGGTCATTGCTGATTTCTCCTGAAAGATCACAGGTATTGCTACTGCAGTACTGTTCACCTTTTCAAGCGAAGGCATACTGCTCAACTAAAGATTGACATAACTACGGAAAATACATACGACATAGGTAGCGCAGGTCAGTAGTAAGATGAACGAATCTTCTTCCAGGTCAAAGCAGAGTAACTGATTCGATTCATCGTCGTTTTGTGCAAGCGAGAGATCTCTGCTCGCTTCTCTTGGATCGTTATACTGCAATAAATCAAATGGTGTGTTTGCAAAAGCGAGGAAAAAGGCACAGTACTGACTAATGTCTTGTTGTGAGATTTTTTGCATGATAAAAAGCAAACCTACATATTTCCGACTGATTTGCTGGTGTCGCAAGGATACTTTGCATTGTGTACGCTTGCTGGCGCAATCATCAACTATCTGTCGCCTCTTACGTTGAATTGTTGGACCTGTACACACACTAATCGTACTGTAAAGATTGAAAAGCATTATTCAATCAGTAACAACAAAGCGGTATGACGCAATGAATAGCAGCGCTCTGCAACATACACGTCGTTGATGAGTTGATTGTTTGCTCCCAAGTATAAAGTTTATCGAGCCTTCCATTCCCCTGCGGTCATTGAAGTGATATTAGGTTTGTCTGGAAGAACAGCAGCACCAACTTTATACATCGGTAGGCCAACATGAGTGATTTGTCAAAATCACATATTCGTTCAGTGACATCAAACGATGCTCGATTAGGTCGATAGCACTGTACATTTCTCGGCGATTGATCAACACAGAGACCTTTCTTCTTTTTGACAGCGAGGCTGCTATGAAGTAAGCTATGTCGTCCTGGTATGTGCAAATTCCCTTTCAAATCAAATACCATGAAAGGACCATAACATTTTTTTAACAAACTAGTGTGGTTGCATGAATCACATCGGAAATGCGTACCCGTCGATGATAGCTTATCTACAAGGCGAAAACACGATTATTAAGTGAACGAAGGTTGGGGAGAGTTAGAAACAAGTGCGACAAGAACGATTTGCAACGAAATCGAGAACTTTTTTTTGGAAAGAAAAAACGTTTCTATTGTAGTTTTTGACGGCTATAGAACGTTGACGCAAAATAGTAGCCGTTCACGCTACTATGAGATTTGTAGATAATTCTTGCAATGGGTTTTCTCTGCATTCGTTGTTGATATATACCTATTTCAAAGTTATTTCAAAGGCTTGCTACAATTTAATGTTTGATATTCCTCTTGACACTCAGCTCACCTTTAGTCTAACTGACGATATCTTCTTCTGTCATGAAAATCGAGTCGTTTGGCTTCACGACTTTTTACGTAAACGTTAGCTGAAACAATAACAGTCATTTGAGGATTGCCCATATGCGGGTTCCCCTGAATAGTTCGAAGCGCTTGCTACTAGAAATGTGATCTTTTGTGAAATGAAGAGTCGAATGAGTGTATCAGCAATTAACAACGACTACGTGAAGGCTACAATCAAAGCAGTTCATTCAGAGACTGCTTGACGAATTTGAGAAACCTCAAAACTCACCTATGTACAATCATCCACTGCCTTGGACAGTGTAACGGTAGACACCTCGACAGACGAGTGTCGAATGGACCGAATAATTGCATACGACGTGATCGTTAAATAAATCTCCTCTAGACTTCATTTACAGAGCAACAGGAAACTCCTTAATCTCCTTGGACAAAAGTTAATCCTAGCAGGTGAAAGACGGAGTTCTTGAACATTATATAAGGCGAAACTTTGACAACGTCATAGAGACAGACTGGCCAATTGTACGATATAAGTGTTGTGGACACTCGACTCGAATGCTGTGGTTGAGGAAAATGATAATGTTGCAAGCTTATCCAAAGTAGATCTTTACTGTAACCTTCTTCGATTTATCAGTAGACGCAAGCAACCTTATCTGTGCTAAGGTGAAATGGAAAACCAGCAGTAAACTTACTTTAACTTTGCTGTGAATTCCAAACTCCCTCTTCCTAAATCAGCATATATTACAATTTCGAAGACAATAAGGATCTGAAAAATGAAAGGAAGTACATCTGCCATCACAAATTGCTTTGAGATCTGGAGAAGCTTTGAATCTCTTACCTCCTTCGTACGCATGACGAAATGGTCTGGAACAGACTCTTAACGAAACCGTGAACGTCCCCATTTGTCTTCCGTCTCTGAAAGGAACTTATGCTCAGGATATTAATGCGTTCCTTACACATTACTCCCTTGTAGAAAAAAAGCTTTGGTCAGGGTATTAGTGCAGAAAACCATATTGGTATACAGAGTATGGTCATAAGATCTGGATGAACTAAGGAACACAGTGCTATATGTTGCTTATTAGCCAGTACGAGACGGCGTGTACCTCCCCAGCAGTGCGATTTGTTGTGAGCCTCGTTGGATACAGCTATTCCCCTGGAGGTTATAATATTTCAAAAGTTTGAATCGACGCGATTTCGGCGTCGCCCTTGTCCCCTGAAAAAATTGCCTCACTGTTCTGTAGCAGCGAAAATAAGATTAT